>JAVXUL010112590.1:0-17942 GCA_035590515.1 Trichilia minutiflora
TATCGATTACATAGTGTATTTCCTGCTTTTTAATTGTTTTGTTGGATAATATGTCACTCACAGTGTCAAAATCATATAAAGTTTCTCATTTATTTTTGTTTCTTAAGATATATATTATCTATAATTTATGAATCTATTTATCGATGCTTGTCCTTAAATTCTTGCTGATATGCTTGTTCTGTCCTGGCATGTTGCTCACTTGGATACTAATGATTCATATCCTGGTTCTTGGCTTTGTCATTCTCCAAACAGCATCAATTTGTTGTTGGTAAGTTATCCCACCCTGAAGGAAAAAAAACGCGCAGACACGCACACACATACCCAGAAACAGAGAGAGAGAGAGAGTGACAGATAATTGTAATGAAATATCTTTTTTTTTTTTGCTTTGGTCAATGTTGTTTAACGTAGACACACAGGCTGGTGTAGGAAGGATGAGCTTGTCAAATTGTTTTGTTTTGCATGGTAAGATGGAAGTGATACCTGAATGCACAGACACTGCAGCATTTCTTGCCATTGTTTCAAATTTTATATATTGGCTGAATGCACTAATCGTGACTGATCATCCCGTCATATTTAGTCATACTGATCTTAGTTTATAAAATTCCCACAAAGATATCAATGTCAATCTACCTAAAAGACTAACAAAATCTGCCTCACCACTTCTAGTTGTATTTCTATGCTAACTCCAAAGAACTTCTTTGATCCTTGCCCCAATACTTTCATCATATTACTTTCTGGTGTGGATAAATAGCGGGGATGGAAGTATTTATTGGTGTCATCATGGTTTTAAAACTCCTGCTTACGACATTCTCTGTTTTTATTATGTTTGTGCTTCGGCTATTGAGTGGTCAGGTGGACTATAATTAAAAAAATTATATTAGGGCTTGGGCAACACTTATGTCTCTGGCCCAAGAAGACAGACTTATCTGTTGCGTTCTTGCAGCAATTAGGTGAAATATTTTGTTATGCTGACTATTTTTTTAATTATAAACTATTGGATATTCGGAGAATACAATAGCTATAATGGAAGTGTCAAAGAGCATACGAAAGGGGTGCTGTTTTTCAATTTTCTTACTCTTTTCTTTATCAAGAAGTTTGAACAATTATAAATGCTGTTGTATATGTAAAATATTAGGATATTAAGTGTGAGTAGATAAAGTAAAAGAATTTTATATTTAAAAGTCATAAAGTAAATAAGTGATATATAAGTAGAGTAGACCCATTGACCTATAGCTTTAAGGTTTTGCGTTAGAAATCGTATTTAAATTTATGAATGCATTTATTTATTTCATTCATTTAGTCTTATATGTTCTTCCAAAATTTTGGATGGGTTTCTCTGATTATAACAAGTGGTATCAAAACTGATGGTTCGAAATGAGAATATGAAAATGGATGTGTGTGTTCCTATGGTTGCTTCCGTCATCAAGAATGATGAAGAGCAACTCCCAAAGAAGATGGCCCAAAGAGGATAGCTCAAAGAGGTTGGGTTAGTCCAAAATAAAGTAGTAAGGTGCGGCTCCAAGAGAAAAAGAACACGTTCATCTTTTATGTGAGTCTAAATGAAGTATTGGTAGGTGTTGGTAAAGCACAACTTTAAGAGAAAAAGAGCACGTTTGTCTCTTACGTAACTTTAAGTGGAGCATTAACATGTGCTGACTTCGAGATAAGTAGGTTGGATTTGGTATGAGTATAGGCTTAGTAACACCATAATACTTGAATAAAGAAAGGCTTCTATTTGAAGAGGAGTAAGGCCTAAGCTCAATATAAAAAATACTCATTTGATGTAAACTCTGTATTTTTCTTATAAAAGTATTTTGGTCATTTTTTCCTTCAATGGCATTTTTGTTATTTTGATAAATATGTGTTCGAATACTAATATCGAGTGATTCACACTAATTTAATGGTTATTGAGTGTATTGAAAAGTTTTAGATGAAAATGGATGAAAGTAGATGAAGCTGGAAAACTTTCCTTAAAGTACCCACTGAGTACTTGACATTTAGAATTAAATTCTTGTTAATTGTGAAAGGCAATTAACAATTGGGTTTTTGCTACTCAAGAAGGACTCAGAGACGAGTATCTAGAAAGAAATTTGAATAAAATTAGATATCGAACGACAAAAAAATCAGCATCAAAAGCAAAAAGATAAAAACCAAAGTTGGAATAGGAGGTCAGTAAGAAAATTCCCAAATTTTGGTCGACCGAGAAGTATATTTCGATTGACCATATGATGCTTGGATTTTTCCTGAGAGTATCAAAAGAAATTTCGGTCAATCGATTTTGGTAAATGGTCGATCATTTTTTTTTGGAAAAGCCCTGAACTTGAGAGTCATTTCTCAACTTTTGATTGACCAAAAAGGGAATTCAGTTGATCGAAATCGTACATTTTGGCATAAATTAACTTTTTTACCCCCAAAACATTTTTCTTTTTAAATAAAAATAAAGGTAAAATGATAATTTTTCCTTTATTATAAATAGGGTGCTTGAGGCCTTCGCTCATTTTCCTTTTTTTTCCACGTTTTTTCATTTTCTCCCATTTTCTCTCAATTTATTCTCCCATTTTAATCTATTGAATTGTCCTTTTTTTAATAAATTAATTGTACACATTATTCCCAATAACGTGCAAGCTTTGTTTCGTCGATAGAATTGCGTTTTGAGTTGGGAGAGTAAAAAGAACATTAGGGTTTACTGTTTACGTATTTGAAGATTTCATCAATTTACACTAGTTGAAGCTTCCTAAATTTAACCTTTTGATAAGTTTATGAGCTTAATTCAAGTATTAATTTAAAAAATTTGAAAAATCTATGGTTTAGGATTACTACTCATCTTTTTTAAATTAAGTTCCAATCGATCCAATTTCAAGTTTAATTATGTTATTTAAAGTATAGAATACACGTGTATGTAGTTATATTATCGAAATTATGAAATTTAAAAATTGTGGTGTAATGAATAGTAAATCATTGTGAATTAGAATTTATTGTACATTCGATGATTTTTCATGGTTATGACAAATTGGACTGTAATTTAGTATATACAAGCTAAATTGAATTATTAAATGTGAATTGGTAAGAAAATAAGATTCAATGAGGTGAAATTCGATGAAATAGGTAATTCAGGTATTAAATTGAGTTAAATCATCGTGAATGGATATAAATATTGATTTAAAATATAATTATGGTATTTCATTGAGGGGATTTGGTGAAATGATCAAAAAATATTATTTTATAGTGAATAAGGAATATGGGTTAAATATTAGATTTGACATTTATATGCATTATTCATACATAGCATATTGTTTTATTAGAAATAATTGTTAAATATTATAAATATATTCATTTATAGGTACGGGCAATTTGATTTGAGAATCTTTGTCAAGAGGAGGTTTTTAGAAGAGTGATTCATAATCTCGATTTTCTGAATGAAATTATTTTGATTTTTTTTTTGTTTTCCTATACTTTGTTTATAAAAACTTATTTGATTTATATGTTAAGGTGGTAGAAATATTTTATATGATTTAATTTGTATTAGAAGGCAATGATGATTTGATTGACATTGAGACTAGAAGGAGGCCCTACTTGTTTATGGTAAATATGTATGATGATTGGAGTGTTGAATTTAGCATGATTTATATATAGATAGATATAATTGAGGCTAGAGGTTAGTTGTGATTTTTAGGATATGATTTCATAAGGTTCAAGGGACCAAGGTGTTTAAATATTAATTTCAACCTCTTGTTTTTTTTTTTAATATTTGAGGTCAGGAAATACTTTGTTCATTTATATGATGACGATGATTTTTATAGATTTGGCTAGAGAGCCAATGTTATGATATTTTGATATGGATTTTGATCTTATGTGCCTGTATTTTTTATATTATAAAGGGTGAGGGTATCTTACAGCCAATTGAGATAAATAGAACCCAAGAAATCCAGGGGTGAGGATATCCTACAGCTAGTTGGAGTGGATAGAACCCAATTGACCTAAGGGTAAGGATTGTCTTATAGCCAATTGAGGTGAATGAAAATCTAATAGACCCGAAATGCATAACATGCCATCGCACACCTAGTTATGATTTAAGGATGTCCTATAACCAATTAAGGTGGATAGAATCCAATATACTCAATTTATTTGATTTATATTGATGTTAATGATGTCTTGATTGATGAGTCCTTTGACGCCCTACTTGGTTTTTGATGAGACATCTTAAAAGTTAATTTACTATGATAATAGTTTTATCAATATCCTATTGATTTGGATGTGAGTTATAAATTATTTTTCTTATGTGTATGTATATCTGCTTACTGAATATTTTAAAATACTCACCTTTTTTTTTTCTTCATATTTTAGGATAATTTGTATCAAATGATGAGCATACTTGGTTTTGGCAGAGATTTTATTATTAACAACAGGTATTCGACTCAGTTATATACATGTTCGATTCATTGAATTGAAATTAAAATTGATTTATATAGAATGATTTGTATGCATTTTAAATTACTTAGTTGATTATGGAATTGAAATGATTATATTTGTGTTGTATTTTGATGAGATTGAGGATTTATGATGTTTATATTTATATTTATATTTGATTTATCAATCAGAGATTGAATAATGATATTTGACTGTTTATGAATTTGAGATTGACAATATAGTTTACAGTTCGGCAAAATATGAAATTATTATGTTAAATTTAGATTATAAGTAGATTTTGAATACCTTGCGTTTTCTTGACGTGTATTATAATTAATAGAATATGTTTGGGAGAAAAATATACGGGTGACACGTGGATGCCCTGACAGTAAGGCATATACAGGTGGCCAGGGGTAATCCTACACAATTCTGTCTCAAATACACCCTGCTCTAGGTATCTCCCTGCTCAGAGAATACACGACCCTGGGCAAATTCCGCCCTAGGTATCTCCCTGCTTAGGGAATACATGGGCCCGGGCAAATTCCACCCTAGGAATCTCTCTTCTCAGGGATTCCATAGCCCCAGTGATTTTCATCCTAAGTAGTCAGCATTCTAGGAGAATTAATGGCGCCTCAGGATTCTCACCGTCTCATGCGCCACCAAGACTGAAACTTCTTCTCAAGCATGGCGCGGTCATCCACAGCACGCCTCAGGCATCCAACAGCATCAACTGATACAAGTGGCCTCCCTAGAGACCCGGATAACTTCTCAGAGGAATTTGCAAGCAATCTCCGATCAAGGCGGGAATTCCTACTCAGAGTATCAGTAGATATGTGCCCCATCCTCTAGCTCAAAAAATGAGAATGGTTGCTGACAATTGGCTCCTTAAATGCACCTATCCCATCCTTTGATCATTTTTTTAGGTGATGGGATGGTGATGAGCCTACAAAGTCTGCAGATGTGACAACATCATTAAAGAAAATCGACTGCACATTGCCCCATGTCAGATACCACATCCTTCCCTTTCTTCGATGCCAAGCCACATCATTGTTCGGATGAGGGGCTCTATATAAACCAAACTTCTTCAATGGAAAGAGGGATGGCGGTTTGTTGGTTGATTGGTTGGTTCTGAAAACAACTAGACCTACACTTAGAGATTGGGAGAAATTGAGAGAGATCCGACAGCCTCATTTTCCACCAATTTTCCTTTATTATATCCGTTGGATATTTTCTACACATTTTCTCCCTTTTCATACCATTTACCATTTTATTCTTATTGTTTTCACTAAAAACACATTCTTTTTCTTCCACCACTTTTCTGACTTAGGCATCGGAGTTTTTTTATCGGGAACCCCTTCCGACATCACTCCGAGTTGTTTATTTTCTTTGCAGGCTTAGGAGGTGAAACTCTGCCAAAAACAGCCACATCTGTAGTTATTCTCTGGTATAGAAATCGCTATTCGATAAATAGTCGCATTGCCCTCACACCTCACCAGCTGGGTCATTCCACGTTGACCATGAGGAGGGTCCACGAACAATTCTTGCAACAACAGCTGGCATCGTTTGTGGGATCGAACAAAAAGCCATTGAAGCATCGTGCATGGAGGAAGAAGGAAGGGAGAAATATTCTTTGAAAGTTTTCTGAAAAGAATATTTTCTGCAGATTTTTTCCTTAAGAAAATTTTTGAAATGGCCATAAGAAGACAAGGCAAGAGAGGCCTAATAAAAATGCTGTCCAGGGAAGAAGGAGGGCCCCACCCATGTGTGAAGGACCCTGGCTTGTAGATGAACATATGGATGAGTTGCTATATAGCTGGGTCGAAGCATTGAAAAAGAAACTCTTGAAAATCAGACGCCAATTATCCAAAGAACCAGTCGGTTCAGGAGGAAAAGAAGAAACGTTATTCCTTCCCGAAGGACGAGAAATTCGAGTTTCCCGAGGTGATGATAAGGAGAAGATTCAGAACTTTGGACAAGTGCGTGAAAATTCATCCATATCCAGGTTAATCGTCCGATAGAAAGGAAAGGTTAAAGTTATAGAAGTATCGATGTACGAGTTCGAAGTGCTGCAGGACATTGGTCTCTCCCTCAGACTCTACATAGGACAGAAATAGAGAAAAAATGATGATGAAGGACACCACCGAAAGATGAATAATGGGCAGAGAAATGCTAATTAGCTCCTATTTATATGAGGTGTTATCTCAACAAAAAGCTTGCTCAAGAGAGGAAAACAATAACAACTGATGATAAGACGAAAATAGAAGAGTGCCCCTGCTCAGGGAAAGAGATCGAAAAGTAAGGAGGTTCCTTTTTTTGCCTCTACCTCTCCCCTATCAAAGAAAATTTTGTCATTATGCCTTCCCGAAAAGTTTTAGATGCCTCAGATAATCATTTAATCTGGGAGGACTGATCCTTCTTCGCATATAAGCTTATTCCGAGAATCGATGATAACGCAAGGATTGACGAAATTATAAATGTGTTGGCTCTTTTATTTGAGTCTAGAAGGGCCAGCCAGGCAATGGTATAAAGGATTGCCGCCCGCTAGCATCCACAGTTTCATTTAACTGGTGACTATCTTCGAAAAGAAGTTCAAAAAGATGGCAACAACCAGCTACTACCCGAGTATCATAGGGGATATTTGGATACCCCCATATAGGAGAAGGCTTTGACAAGATGATCTGAGGAGGGGTAGAAGAAATCATCAACGGAATTCCAGGACGATCGCAAGAATGCAGGAAGAATTAACAGGCAATATAAAGATTATTTTCCTGAGCCTCGGGAATAAAAAGGACCTGAGACTCTTATTTTTCAAAGAAAATCCCCGCAGAAGAACTCAAAAGGTGGTTATATGAGAAAAGATAGCCTGTGTAATTTAGACTGAGAAGAATTATCGAAGTACAACCCCTGAGAGAGTCTCTTCTCAGGTTTGGCATTTTTACAAAAGTGGCTATGTACTTATTTTTTCACATGAATAAAATAAGCTACTTATAAAGTCTTCTCAGATCTTTATCCTTTTTGTTGCTACTTTCTTTTTTAAAGTAATAAGGTTGGCTATGGCTGTAAAATTCCTTACACATTAGTTGAAGATAGAAGACCCTGATTGTCTCAGGTACCGTAAGCTCTCATTCCCCAATTAGGCATCCTCAGTGTTTAAGACCTGGTTTGAGTTTGGGGCATGGTAAACCCTGAACGGGATAGGTATATTAGAAGACCGTAACCGTCTCAGGTATCGTAAGCCTTCATTCCTCAATCAGGCATCCTCAGCGTTTAAGACCTGATTTGAGTTTGGAGCGTGGTAAATCCTAAACGGGATAAGTATATTAGAAGACCCTGACCGTCTTAAGTATCGTAAGCCCTCATTCCCCAATTAGGCATCCTTAATGTTTAAGACCTGGTTTGAGTTTGGGGCGTGGTAAACCCTAAACGGGATAGGTATATCAGAAGACCCTGACTGTCTCAGGTATCGTAAGCTCTCATTCCTTAATCGGGCATCTTTAATGTTTAAGACCTGATTCGAGTTTAGAACGTGATAAAATCTGAACGGGATAGGTATATCAGAAGACCCTGACCATCTCAGGTATCGTAAGCCCTCATTCCCCAATCAGGCATCCTCAGCGTTTAAGATCTGGTTCGAGTTTGGGATATAGTAAAACTTGAATAGGATAGGCATATCAGAAGACCCTGACTATTTCAGATACCATAAATCCTCATTCCTCAATCAGGTATCCTCAACGTTTAAGACCTGGTTTGAGTTTGGGATGTGGTAAACCCTCATCGGGCCAGGTCCCTTAAGGTTAAAGTTGGCGGAAAGTTGTAAAATCCCTTAACACTTGATCATTTTGAAGACCCCATTAGAGTCAGGTACCGTAAGTCCTAGGTCATATCAGGCGTCCTTAGCGAATAAAGCTTGGTTGAGTGATGCGTGATAAACCCTGATCAAATCGGGACCCAACACTTGAATACCCTTGAAGACCCCTAATCTTAATTAGTTGTATCCCTAATTTGAAGTAAAATCGAATTGGAAGCCCACGTCCAGATAGATTCTTGCCCCCAACGACTCCCTAAGTGCTCCCTAACGCGGTCAATAATCACATTTTATTGAGTTATTTTTTCAAGTCAACAAAGTTATATCCTTGTTTATAACATAAGTTAATAGGGGGAGGGGAAGGTATGTAAGAGAAATAAAGGAAAGATTCATCTCTTATTGCTTGGAAAAAAAAATATGTCACCTGGATACACAAATAAAGGGATTATACTTCAGAGTGAAATCTTGAGAACTCTACGGGAGAATTCTTCTAAAGACCTGAAACCATGTTACAAATCCCTTGCGAAAGTTTCACCACTTGGTCTTTTAACTCGGGGTGCAATAGGGCAAGTTTATCTGATAAGTTGGCGGATAAAACTTTTTCTTCGCCAAGTGTCACCTGAAAAGAGGGCACGTGTTCCTGAGGAAAAAGTAAGTTGTAGGGTCCCTAACTTTGGCTATTCAAGTTGCGTTTTGATTTTGCAAACAAAATTCAATGTATTAAAAATGCATAGTTTACAAAAACGAAAAGAATCTGTATTCATTCAAAAATTTTAAGTACAAAAGAATAATTACATACAAATATGAATACAAAATATTACAAGGCCAACAAATATTAAAAGGGGAGCTGGTCAGAGGTCGCTAAGGTTATCTTCTTCTTCTTCACTAGAGAAGATGCCTTGGATAGTTTCTTCATCCAAAGGATCCAAGGGAGGATCCGGATTCCCCATCCCCTGAGCAGGTGGAATTTGTACCCTAGCTTGTTCAGTGATATCAGGAGGGGGGTCTGTTACCTGTTCGCCTGAGGCCCTTGGAACCTCTCGACCTACTTGGCTAAATAACCAATCAAATTTCAGGTCTGGGTATTCTTTAAGGGAAAGATGACTCATCAGGTCCAGATCATCTTTAACTCCCCGGTCATATCGCGCCTCAAGCTGGGCCAAGACCATTTTTTTCTCCTTTTGAAGTACTTCTAGGGACTTGATTTTCTCCCTTAGCTCCTTCTTCAGTATCTCATGCTTTTCTGACACTCGGTTCAAGTCATCAATAGAATTTGCATATGATTGCTTCAATCGGATCTCCTTAGATTTAACTAATCGAAAGAGGTTGGTTAGTTTATTATATTTTTTTAGTGAGGCTTTGTCCCTCCCCTTCCAGTCGATCATTATCAATTGATAAGGCCTGGCCTAAGGCCTCAATAGACGAAAGTTTTTCGATTAGGATTTGCTTTTCTTCCGTCCATTGGGAGCTCTCAGCCTCCAGAGCAGAAACCCTTACTTTCAGGTCTACTTCTCTCCTTGCTGACTCCTGTCGTAGTTTGGTCAGTTATTTTTGGGCCCTTTTTTCCAACTGCCTAATTGATATCGAGGCTTCTTAACTGACCTTTATTGCTTACTCGAGTTCCTTCATGAACAAGTCCAGCAAGTATGCGTTCTACATAAAGAAAAAATAGATAAGTTAGATATATATCAACCAAGGTAAGAGTTTGAAATGATAATTCATGAGGTATAACGGCTTAACCTATGTGCATGTATGCTCATGCATTCAAGAGCATTGCTAGCAGAGATGCACCTCATTATATCCGCCTTCTCAGGAGGAATGACTTGTCAGGCCCCGTTTATTAATTGGAGGAGGTATCCAAAATTCTCCCTCTTCTTATCAAGAAGATCCTCCCATTGAAGTCCGCTTTCACCCGGGTCACTATCATCTGAGGAGATCGAGATGTGGGTATCTCCTTCTTTCAGGCCTTTATCCCAATTAGAATCCTCTCCTCGGTCTGATTGGCTTCCTTTGACTTATCTCGGAGTCTTTTGCTTCTTCTTAAGCTCCTCAGTCTCCTCCTCTAAAGGTCTTTTGCCTTTGTCTTTAGGAGGAGGAGGAGCTCTCTCCTGAAGGCGTACTCCCCCTTTGGTTTTTTTTTCCTATGTTAGGATCCCCTTTTCTTTAGGATGATCAGAGGATTTTTTATGGGCACCTGAGACCTCAGATGCCTTGGATCCTCCCCAAGACAACAGCCCTTGCAAGATATCCGTCACTTTCTTCCTCCTTCCACCTAGGGAGCCTTCAGTCCCCGCGGCTGTGGATGGTAGACAAATTCTGGTCAGAGTCCACAAAGAATCGCATCAAAGATTAAGACAAGGAAGATTTACCTTCATTCATATCCGCCCGGGCCTTTGAGAGCTCACTTCGAGTGGCGAACAGGTAGGCCAACTGCGACTTGGCCAGATTCTCCTTGTTCAGGAGATATCTAATGTCTATGGCAGGACGGCTCAGCAAAACGCTTGCCACATTAACCAGAATATTGGGATGGTCCTTCACTACTTCTACGCAAAAAATTTAATCAACAGACAGCATTATCAGAGGCGATTTTTTTCTCAGGAAAGGAACGTTACCTGTCTCCCGAAAGGCTGAAGGAAGGGGGTCAGGAATGTTGTCAATTGTCTCCCAACCGACGACAAACTAGCGATCCTTCCAGTTCTTGTTCGATGAAAGGTTCCCTTTAATTTTTGACTAGAACCCTGAGCAAATCTAGAGGTAATACCATCCAGGGTACTGACTCGTGTTCATCCTGAGCATGTACATATGCAGCACTTCATCCAGGATGGGGCTTCGTTGCCCCGCCCTCACTTTCAGGATAAAAAGCCCAGCCAGAATTCTCCAACTGTTCAGGGTAAGCTGGTATGGAGGCACCCCGAGTGCCTCAAGCATTCTAACAAAGTAGGGCTGTAAGGGGAAACGGGCACCCAGCAGCAGGTGTTCTTCATTCAAGGCCATCTTCCCGGGGGCCAGGATATTTGGGATTTCTTTCGATCGGGGGACCCTGAGTCGTATGCTGTTCGAGATCTAAAAAAGCTATCGATATACCCAGAGGCCTGCCACATTTATAATAGAGGGGAACCAGCCTATCTCATTATGGCCCCTGCTCCGAGCCTGCTTAGAAACGCTTCTTCCATAGCCGCCCTCTTCTTGACCAATGATTGGGTCTCTTGAAGATTTCATTCCTACTCGAGCGGCGTCCGACAAATGACCAAGTTGATCCAGAGTTTTCCTGACCTGTAATAAAAACACAAGGAAACAAGCAAGAGTAGTGAAAGCACAAAGAAAATAACGAAGAAAAGCTCTGATGGTAGAAAAACGTAAGAAATTTGAAGAATGAGTGTGAAAATGATAGGAGAAAAAGGGGTATTTATAGATGGAGAGTGGCAATCCCAGTCATTGATCTAAACGGACAGGGAGTCGCCACATGTCCTGACCATAAATACCCCCATAAGGATCGAGAAACCGTCAAATCCCCCTAACAGTGCTTCAACACATGGCACATCCCCAGCCAAGCATTCAAAAATCGTTCAGTACCTGCGGAGCCGCCTCTCCAGATAGCTGTTGACAGGTATGATGAGACTTTTGATAGGGTCCATTAATGAAAACGGAATGAAGACCCAGGCAGGACACGTCAGCAACAGTGTAACGACTTTGTTAAAAGAAAGAGAAAAGATCTCAAGGACCGTGAAGCAAACGTGACATGATAATCATCTCAGGGGCCATGAAGTTTTTGTGCCACGCCAACGACCTCAGTAATTGACCATTCCGTCGGACAAATAGACTCACCTGAGCCGGTATTTCTCTCCTGGGACAGATCATCTCAGGCATAATTTTTTAGCTCGAGCCTTACTGGTCTCACACCAGAAACTGAGGGATTGGATGTTTAGGAAAAAAATGTTAGGGTGACACGTGGATGCCCTATCAGCAAGGCACATGCAAGTGGCCAGAGATAATCCTACATAGTTTTATCTCAGATACACCCCATCCCAGGTATTTTCCTGCTCAGGGAATACACGACCCCGGACAAATTTTGCCTTAGGTATCTCCCTGCTCAGGGAATACATGGCCCCGGGCAAATTCCATCCCAGGAATCTCTCTTCTTAAGGATTCCATAGCCCTAGTGATTTTCGCCCCAAGTAATCAGCATCCCAGAAGAATTAATGGCACTTCAGGATTCTCACTGTCTCAGGCCCCACCAAGACTGAAGCTTCTTCTCAGGCATGCTGCGGTCATCCACAGCATGCCTCAGGCATTCAATAGCATCAATTGAGACAAGTGGCCTCCCTAGAGACCCGGATAGGTTCTCAGAGAAATTTGCAAGTAATCCCCGATCAAGGCGGGAATTCTTACTCAGAGTATCAGCAGACATGTGCCCCCTCCTCCATCTCAAAAAATGGGAATGATTGCTAACAGTTGGCTTTTTAAATGCACCTATCTCATCATCTGACCATTTTTTTAGGTGATGGGATAGTGACGGGCCTGCAAAGTTTGCAAATATGACAGCATCATTAAAGAAAATCGACTGTACACTGCCCCATGTTAGATATCACATCCTTTCCATTCTCTGATATCAAGCTACATCACTGTTCAGAGGAGGGGCTCTATATAAATCAAACTTCTTCAATGGAAAGAGGGTTGACGGTTTGTTGGTTGATTAGTTGGTTTTGAAAAACAACTAGAGCTACACTTAGAGATTGGGAGAAATTGAGAGAGATTCGACAGCCTCATTTTTCACCGGTTTTCCTTTATTATCTCCATTAGATATTTTCTACACACTTTCTCCTTTTTCAGACCATTTACCATTTTCTTCTTGTTGTTTTTGTCAAAAAAATATTCCTTTTCTTCCACCACTTTTCTGACTTAGGCATCGGAGTTTTCCCGTCGGGAACCCCTCCCGATGTCACTTCGAGGTGTTTATTTTCTTTACAGGCTTAGGAGGTGAAGCTTTGTCAAAAACAGCCACATATACAGTTATTCTCTAGTATAAAAATCGTCGTTTGATAAATAACCGTATTGCCCTCACACCTCACTAGCTGGGTCATTCCATGTTGACTGCGAAGAGGGTTCACGAACAATTCTTGCACTAACAAAATATATTTTTTAGATTTGTAACGATTGTTATATAGTCCAATTTCTAAGGTTAATTCATGATGATTCTATTGGTATCTGAGCTTTTGGTTTTCATTGATATTGATCTTTAAATTACTTCGATTTCAATTGGTTATAATTTTTAAGATTTGAGTGTTTTATTAAAATATTTTCAGTGGACCATAAATTGAATCAAGTCATTAATTGATTATATAAATTATTTAATTAATAACTATCTTTTTATATAGTAATGTTGTCGAAATCTGAGAGGGGAAAGGATGGGTCCTATAAGAATTTGATAATTTACGATGAACAGGGAGTTTGATAACATGTTTCATCTTCTTCGACTAATGAGGAGCAAGTTCATATAGATTCTTCATCATAAGTACAGAATCCCAAGATTAATGCGTATTTTTCTTAATCACAGGAAATTTTCAATCCATTTATGATGTATTATAATGTATAAAATGTGGGGCAAAGCATGACTTAAACTTAGTAAGGGCAGGTCCCATTTTATCAGTCATTGGGTGTTTCGTTTACAAATATAGTAGTATAAATAGGTCATACAATTTGGCAGAATTTATACTAATACATAAACTATCCAAATTAATTGAAGAAGTGAGATAATTGGGTAGCATACCATTTGCAGGTACCACAAATGCTATGGCAATGAGCAGATGGCTGAGGGTATACAACAAAACATAGACGACATAGATTTGACAGATGAAAAAAAGGCTAAAAGTAACTATTAGACTACTTGAGTAGAGTATTACCACTTGGCGACAAAATGTTGTGATGAGGTTGAGTGCCAATCCTACCTGAGTTGATTTTTAAAAAGCATTTTAAGAAAAATACTTTACCTATTTTTATAATAATCAAAAGAGATAAGAATTTTTGAACTTAAAGCATATGAAAAAATTAATTACTGATTATGAGACTCAATTAAGAGAGTTGACAGAATTTATACTAGAGTTTATTAATCAGAAGAATTTATGAGCAAAGTTTGAGGTTGAGTTAAATTTAGATATTAGAGATAGAATGCCAGTGATAGGCAAACAGAGTTATGAGAAAATGTTTCAGTTAGCTCTTTGAGCAGAGGTATTGATAAGAGAGAGGAGATCCAGGATAGGTTTTTAGAAAAGAAAGAGTCTTAGTGTTTTGGTAGGTTAGTCGTTGAAAAAGAACCATAGCAGTAGATCGCCCAATAATTAAACGATGAGCTCAAGAGTTACTTTACCATTCTCTTTCACAGATCAGAGATCTTCTAGATTTGGTACCTTTATTTTAGTATTTGTTCATCAAGCAGGAGATCATCAGACCAAGACGATGTCCTAATTATATATAGTTTCACAGTGGACAGTGAAGGTTACTTCCAGTATATTTTTATTATAAATAAATGAGATACAAGAAAAAATATTATACTAACTTGGGTATGTTAGAGGCAGTTAGACAACCAGTACAAGGCTCGAGTTTTTCTAGTACCCAGTAGCTAATGACTTGGCCTCAGTTTTTAGGAGCTTGTTGATCAAGTTCTAGGAGTGTATCTGTATATTAGAAAAATCCAAAGAGTCAATAACGAGCTCTGACTTGGGTTTTTACAATAAACTAGGAGTAGGCTTAGGTTAACTCAGATGTGATTATTAGTATTATGCTCATTTTTGACTATTCTGTATATACTTTAGTAGAATCTGGTTTAGATAGATCATTTATTATCATGTCATTTGTACAGTACATAACAGAGACTTGGTACCATTGAAACCCGAGTTGGTTGTTCATATGTTGTTCGAATAGAAACTACTCAGAAGAACAATGTTTAGATAGTGTGATGTGATGGTAGGGGATACTGCACTAGAGATAGATATGATTTTATTGGGAATCTAAGATTTCAATGCAATTCTTGATATGGATTGGTTATTATAGTATTATAACTCGATAGACTATTTTAAGAAGGTAGTAATGTTCAGAAGGTTAGGTGAATTAGAGGTTATTTTTACGAGTGAGCGAATAATACTTCCTTCGTATATTATCTGAACACTAGAGACTAAAAGATTATTGCAGAAGGGATGTTAGGCATACTTGGTACACATGATTAATAGATCAGTTTCAAGGGTTGGTTTGGAACAGATGCTAATTATAAAGGAATTCCTCAAAGTGTTTCCTGATGAATTGTCAAGTTTATCTCCTAATAGAGAATTTGAGTTTTGTATTGATCTTGTATCAGGGATGGTATTGGTTTTGATACCACATTATCATATGGCATTAGTAGAGTTAAAATAGTTAAAACCTTAGTTAAAAGATTTGGTCGAGAAGGGTATTATCCAACCTTGTGTATTATTGTGAGGTGTGTTGATACTTTTTGTGAAGAAGAAAGATGGTACATTAAGACTGTAAATTGATGATTAAGACTGTACATTAAGACTGTATATTTCAATTGAGTAACCATCAAGAACAAATATCTGTTATTGAGGATTAATGATTTATTTGATCAGTTGTAAGGTGCGAGGGTTTTCTCCAAGATCGACTTGAGATCGGGTCATCATCAATTAAGGATCTGAGAGGAGGATATTGATAAAACAACATTCAGGACTTGGTATAATCATTACAAGTTTCTGGTTATACCCATTTGGGTTAACCAATGCACCTACAATCTTAATAGATTAATGAATTGAGTTTTAGACCCTTATTTAGATAAGTTTATCATTGTGTTATTGATAACATACTTGAATATTCAAAAAGCAAGAAAGAATATGCTCAGCATCTCAAAGTTGTGCTTTAGACTATGAGAGATGACAACTTATCTAAGTGTGAGTTTTGGCTTAAGAAAATGAATTTTCTTGGGCATATTGTATCAGACAATAGGATATTTATGGATCTAAGGTAGATTGAAGCGATGATACAGTGGGAACTATAAAAGAATATTATCAAGATTTGTAGTTTCTTGAGACTAATAAGATACTATCGAAGATTTGTTGAGGGTTTTTTCCTATTAGCTACTTTATTGACCTGTTTGGCGAGAAAAGATATCAAGTTTGAATGAGACAATTAGTGTGATTAGAGTTTTCGAATTTTGAAGGATCATCTCACTTCAACTCTAATTCTGACACTTCTGATGTTAGATGATGAATATATAGTTTATAGTGATATCTTGAGGTAGGGTCTCGATTGTATGTTAATGTAGAATGGGAAAGAAATAGCACATGTTTCTTGACGGTTGAAGAAGTATGAAGAGAATTACCTGACTTATGATTTGGAGTTAGTGGCCATAGTGTTTGCTTTAAAAATTTAGAGTATTACTTATATAAAAAGTAGTGTCAGATATTTACTGATTATAAAAGTATAAAGTATTTGCTTACATAAAAAGAGTTAAACCTAAAGTAGTGAAGATGGTTGGAGCTAATTAAGAATTATGATCTGATTATTGATTACCATCCAAGAAAGGCCAATGTAATGGTAGATGCCTTCAACAGGAAGTCTTCAGTTACTTTAGTAGATATTCGGACTAATTACATGCCATTGTTGATAAATTTAAAGATGATGGGTATAACACTAAGGTGTGATGGAGTTGAAGCTTTCGTAGTTAATTTTGTTGTTTGACCTGTCCTAGTAAATCAGATTAGACAGGGTCAAATGTAAAACAGTGAATTAGTCAAGGTTTGTCAAGGGATTTTAGATGGCAAGGAGAGTGATTTTTACTTCACTTAAGATGGAACATTAACTTTCAGTGGAAGGATTTATGTATCTAGTGACAGGACACTAAAAGAGGTTATATTAGAGGAGGCCCACAATTTAGTATTTGCTATACATTCGGATAGTATCAAAATATACTAAACTATCAAAGAGAGTTATTGATGGTCGGGGATAAAGAGAGATATAGTTAGGGGTAACAATTTGAGTTACGACACGATTATTCGATATGAATACGAAACAACTAAATGGATTTAAATTCAAAATATATAATACAAATAATAAATGGATCGTATTTGGGTTAAATAAATAATAATCATGTTGGGTTTGTATTAGTTAAATGTATAATCGAATCTAAAAAGATGTATAAACTCAAATGGATAATCGTGTTTAAATAGATAAATGGGTTTAAACGAATAATTATGTTTAAACAGATAAACGAGTTTAAACGTATAATCGTGTCTAAATGGATAAACGAATCTAAACAAATAAACGGATCTAAATGGATAATCTGGTCTAAACAAATAATTGTATCTAAATGAATATACAGGTCTAAAGTTATAATAATAACAATTTATTAATTATCACAAATGTTTATTTATTATTAAAATTTAGTTACAGTGACAAATCTAGGGTGATGAAAAATAGAGACAAAATATGTTGTGTTTTAAACAATTAATTTTATCCCAAACTATAACTAATTCCTAGAAATTTTGTTCTGTAACTTTTTCTCTTATCATTAACAACATGATTATTAACTATCATATTACATGACTATTTATTATTATATTATAGAATTTGACAACAACATGATTATTGATTATTATATTATAAAATTATTGTCATAATTTATTGACGAAGACATTATTGTAAGGTGACAATTTTATATAATTATAAAAATAATTGATAATTCTTATTT
>JAVXUL010112618.1:0-17936 GCA_035590515.1 Trichilia minutiflora
CCTATTAACGTGCCTCGGAAATATAATAATGCTAATGAATTACCTATCTGAACTAGGATCAATCAAAATGTATGCTGGATGATCAAAAATCATCATCATACTTGTGATCACGTCTGGATTAACCTGAGCCTTCTCTTGATTCATCGTAAAAACTCGAGTTTAAACTCATGACTGGTTCCTTTGATTACCCTGACGAGCGGACCCACTTCCTGATCTAACCTGACGAGCACCTAAATACTGTGACTGAGGTATAGGCTGTTGTGTACCAAAAAATCTCAAATCTTGTCCTAACTGATTAGCAGTCTCTATTGTCCCCAAACTAGGATAATCTCTTTTTATGTGACCTACCTGGCCATAATGAAAGCACTGGAGCTGGAGAGGTACTCTGCAAGGTTTGCTATGAAACCTCTTACAGTTAAGATATCGCCTACTATCGGATGACTTTCTGCCTGATCGCCCTGATCCCGAGGCAAAAGTATCAAAGTGAGACAATCTCTGCTCTCTAGGGGAAACAGGTGAAGAAACCCCAGGACTTATTAACTAGCCACTCAAAGATCCACTACTACGTCTCTTCTTAGAAGATTGACCCACTGACATATTAAGGTCCATTCTCTTCTGAAATCCAGCCTTGGACCTTCTTTCCACAATCAAAGACTCTACTCGAAAGGCCAACTGCACCACCTATTTATAACTTTGCCTGTCTATCACTGGCATTCTGTCTTTGATTTCTAAATTCAATCCTGCCTCAAACTTAGCACACAAGGTTTCTTCAATGGCAAGTTCTAGAACAAACTCTATCAACTGTCTCAGCTGAGTCTCATAGTCAGTTACTATACTACCCATCTATCTCAAGTTCATAAACTCTTACCTTTTCTGATTATTGTGAAAGTGTGTAAAGTACTTCTATTGAAAGGCTCCCTGAAAATCTATCCAGATAAACTTAGCACTCAGCCTCAACAAAATATTCTGCCACCAAGTAGTAGCACTCTGCTCTAGCAGTCTGGTATCCACTCTTAGCTTTTCCTAATCTGACAAATCCATGTCATCTATATTCTGTTGCATTGTCCTCAGCCATCTACTTACTTCTAGAGCATTATTGGTTCCACAAAAAGGGACACTTCAAAGTTACCTCACTTTCTTGATCAACTTGGATAACTTTTTCACTGGCCGAGACAATTCAGTTTAATTCAGATCTGACACTAAATTCTGTACACTCATAAATGCCATGAACATGTTTCAGGTCTCTTGTGACCAAGGAAAATTAGCATTCCCTTCAGGATTTTGCATCAGTGGCAGAGGATCCATAGGAAATTGCTCCTACTCAAAAGTAGATGGTGGAGCATGAGATGATGCCTCCTGATCATCTCTAATCACCACATTCCTCCGAGGTCTACCACTTCCCCTCTCGGGTCGTGGCGATATTCTACACAAATGTTAATATAAATCATAAAATATAATTGACTCGACTCAATCTATGGTCCACTGACACAATCTCATTAAAATCATCAAATTTTAAAAATCTTCAATAGTCAAAATCGAGAGAGTTCAAAAACAAAAAACATAACTCACTCGCAAACTAAAAGCTCTGATACTAATAAAATTATCATGCACTGACCCTAGTCGGCCACGTGGCAATCATCGCGAGTCCTGAAAATACATCATATCACCTAGAATGCACTCCTAGGACCCGCAAGGCATTAATACCTATTTTCAAACTCAATTTCAAATAAAATAATACAAAATAGAATATTTTCAAACAAACATATATTCTAACTATATTTTCTCAAAATACAACACAAATTATTCTTGGTCAAATCAAATACATGAACATTCTTTACAAATATTTTTCAGTTCAGTGGACCATAAAGTAAAAATCTGAGTCGAGTACCTGAAAACTGTGTTAAAGTCTCGCTTCAGTTATGCTATATCACGTTCGACTACACTAACCTAAAATAGGAAGTGAGGGGTGAGTATTTGGAAAAATACTCAATGAGTAGACAAGAAAACAATATAGCAAATGAATATATATACACTGATTTTAAAAATTCCACGAAATCCTCAAAATCCAAAACAAATGTGATGTGGCATAATTTATATAATTGTAAAAGTTAATACAGTTCAAATACGCATAAAACCCCTCGGTCTATAGGATCTCATCCACTCCCTCTAAGCTGTATGGTTGATCCACAACCCTGGTTGGGGATGTGTACTCATGAATATATATATATATATATATATGACTAGCATGCTATAACCTGGACATGTTGGATTCCACCTATCCATCTTGGACTGTATGGACAATCCATATTTCTGGGTTTGTTAGATTTCATCCACTCTCTACAAGTTGTATGGCTAATCCTCACCCATATATAAATCATTAACATGGCACACATATAGTAAATAAATATCAATGGCTCACTAGGCCAAAACCAATGAAATAAACATAGTGGTACACAAGGTCAAATAACAACCATGACACCCCGACCATTATACATACACAATTATGTCACATCTACAGTATATCATATGAAAATATCATTTGCTATTAGCCTCCGATCTCAATCTCGTAACCTCACGTTATAAATAAATATAAGTATAATAGGCCTCTGGCCTCACATTCATGATAATCCAGGTTTTATCACAAACCTATTCTATCACAAACAAGGGGCCCTTCCGGCCACCAAACAATATACATCCAACGCCTCCTCATTTCAGTTATATATATACACATTCATATTCTATACTATCATTTCTAGCATTATAGTTATTCAAAAATAACATAAAAAGAGGAGAAGGAAAAAGAACATGTCCACTCACTGTTCTGGGGTAGGAAACCACCCTCTCGGTATTCTCCTTGGGGCGAAGATCCTCCCGTCTTAGCTACTGCGTCTGGATACACATATAAATATAGATTTATGATTTGATACGATATACGTGCATGATGCAATGGATGCTTATACTATACTCGTATTCCTCTCTCTCTCTCTTTCTTTCTACCCTCTCTAATATACTACCATATGCAAAACTCCGCTCTATTTATCATTTCTCATCAATTTCAACATCAGTAACTCTCAAAACCCTTTAATTTATCAATACAAATGATAAACTAGAAAATCTTTAATTTTTAGGGTTTCATAAACAGTACCCGGGCTATTTTTTTTTAGATTTATACAAAATGATAGTTCATATGAGAGAGAAAAACTGAAGAACATACTTACCCGAACTGGTAGGTGAGCTTGGAGCCCCCTTTTTAGCTTAAATCTCTCTTTGACTACTATTTATCGTACCTCTTCTCCTCACGATCTGACGGATATAACTCCGATCAAAGGAGATTTTTGAGTTCTGGTGTTGATTCTCAGTTCATAGGAATTGAAATAGCGAAGTTTGGTTAAGAAATGGAGGAGTTTGGTTTTCAAGAGTAAGAGATAAAGGTTTCTACTATTTCAGTGGAGAGAGAGTGAAGAAATTGAAAAATGGGGCAGACGATCCCCCTACCCAATGTATATAGGCTGTGCAATTCTCAAAGGTATCGATACCTTTCAAAATGTATCGATACATTTTGTATTTTGCCTGTAATGTATCGATACGTTTGGCTAAAATACTGTTCACAAGCCTATAAGATGTCGATACCTTTCTCAATGTATCGACACATTTTGTCGTAAGCAGACTTTATCTCCATCACAAATATGTCGATACCTTTGCCAAGGTACCGATATGTTTAACACTATTATAGAACATTTTTCTTGTAGCGTATCGATACGTTTGGCTAGTTATTGTTCATTATACCTTCAACGTATCGATACATTTGACCTTCAACTCAGAAAGGTGTCGATACCCTTCTCCAAAAGTATCGATATATTGGGCCTCAACCCCAACGTATCGATACGTTTTCACAAATGTATCGATACGTTTTCACAAACGTATCGATACTTTTGCTTCTGATCCTCCTCTCAATGACTATTACTTTAAATGGCCATAACTTTTGGCTCGGGTATCGCCTCGGAACCCATAATATATCATCGAAAAACTCTCTTTGAGATCTACAAAAACAATAAGAACTTTTTCTCAATTGGAGATGATTTTAGATTCAAAAATCCAATTCTTTCTCAGAGACTCTTATCCTACTCCATAATCTTGTTCAAAACACATTTTCAAGTTTTATACCCTCTCGTCCATAATATAAACATAGTATCATGCATGAAAACTCTTGAGAGATTTACTATTATACCCACGATACTAAGGGATGGGTTTCACATAATGTATTAGGCAACAATCCTATGTTTCTAAAGAAATTTTACAAATGAACCAGGTATTTGTCCATTCTCAGTATATTTACTACAGTATTCACCACCTCTATCAAATCTCACAATCTTTATTTGCTTACTATATTATTTTTCTACTTTAGTTTTGAATATTTTAAAGCATCTAATGCTTTATCCTTAACGTTTACTAAGTAAAGGTATATGTATCATGAGCAATCATCAATGAAGGTAATGAAATACTTTTGATCATACAAGTCTAAGCTAGGACTACATATATCTGTATGTATGATCTCTAATATGTTAGAACTCCTTTGGGCATTTTTCTTTGACTTGTTGGTTTGTTTTTTTCTTAATACAATCTACACAAGTATCAAAATTAGTAAAATCTAAAATATTAAATATCTTATCAATTACTAATCTTTTGATTCTCTATACGAAGATATGTCCTAATTTTTGATGTCACAATATAGAAGAATCTTCATTTATAACATATCTTTTATTACTAGTATAAGTATGCGTTATATTATAACAAGTAACGTTTTGTAAGTTGATATAAAAAAGACCAATAGATAATGTACCATTTTCAACAAGATTAGATTTATAAAAAATATTAATAGATGAATCCATATAGTACAAGTTTTAAAATAGAAATTAAATTCTTAAAAAAAACTAAGAATATAAAATGTCTTTTTTAATGTCATTACAGATCTACTATTAAAAACTAAAGCATATGTCCCGATATCTTCCACAAGTGAGCGTATCTTATTTTCTGAAAAGATATACTACTCAATTCCTACTGACTTCCTTAGGTTTTACAAATCCTGTAAAATATTCGTAATATAAATTGTAGAACAAGAATCAATTCACGATGTATTGTGACAATCCTTAGTCATATTATATTCATATCAAACAAAAAAGATTGAAATACCTTTCTTAGAAAGCCATTGCTGAAATTTCACATAATCCTTCTTCATATGCTCCTTTTTTTGACAAAAGAAACATTTGGATTCCTTTTAAATTTCATCTTAGGGAGGTATCTTTGGTATTTCATGTTTTTTTCTACTTAGCTTTTCTTCTTTCCTTATACAGTAAGATGTATACTCTGTGAAATTTCTCCTGATTTCATCATCTACCTTCTTTCTTTTTATACACATATGATCACTAGTTCATTAATGGATCACTTATCCTTATGTGTGTTATATGAGATTTTAAAAAGTCCGTATGATTGAAGGAGAATGTTCAAATTGTAGTTCACAAATAAAGACTCAGATATTTCAACCTCAAGTATCTTAAGCTAAGCTGTAATATCCCTCATTTTTATGATATGCTCACGTACACCATTGACAAGGGTGAGTCTCATAGAAGAGAACTTTATTATCAAGGTGCTAACCAAAACCTTATCAGATTATTCAAATTATTCATCAACAACATTCAATAAAGCTAGAATATTATTATGTTGAGGGAAAAAATTACGAATTTTCGTAGAAATTTTGGTTTTAATAAATATAACACTAAGGCAATTGGATTACTCCCAACGTTTATATATGTAGTGCTAGCATTAGTTATTGTAGGTGGTTCATCTTTTTGGATAGCATAATCAATATTCATCTATCCTAAATAAAGAAGAACTTTTTCTTTTCATATTTTATAATTATCTCTTTTTAATTCGAGAACATTGATTTTAGATAGGTGTACAAGTTCTAAAACTGCACATAATATATACGTATATCATAAATTTGAGGTCAATATTTCTATATCAAGTTTTAGCAATGTAAATGATGATTAAAATATGAACCTATTGACATAAAGCTTGCCTGTGAGTTAAAGTTTTAATTCATTTAGATTTATATACAATTTTATAATAAAACTAATTAAATTATGTTTCTTTTCTTAACTCTTAAGGATAAATTAAGAAATATGATTTGATATTTTATTCTAATTAATCATATAAATATAATAAGAATTCCTATAGGATAAAATTTATCATATTCATATAATTAATTATAATTTATGCCGTTTATATTATATGTGATCCTAGTATTAATATATAATTTTTACTTAATTTAAAGATACTGTGGCTATTTTCTAATTTATCAAAAATTATATGGATCACTTATTGTTAATATTATTTTAATAAATAAATTGTGAAAAATCATACTAAAAAAACTCTTAAGAAAAACTAATAGGTCATAGGTGCATCACTTAAATACCAATCTTTTTAGACAAAATTTTTCTTAACATATAATTTTATGGTACAAGATATCACTTTAAATATATTCAATGATAATAAATAATATAAATTACATAATCCAAGAATAAAGTATATATCCTAAATGTCCTACTTTATCTTAATTACTCAATTAATATTTAATTTTGGTTAATTATTTAAAGAATAAAATTATTAATTAATTAAATAAATCTAACTTAATGTATGTATAATAAAATTAAATTTATACATATAAATATTAAATTTATAATTTATACATTGTAACTTAATATGCATAATAAATAAATTAAATAACTAATAAAATAAAAATACTTAAAATCAATTTTGCATGATAATATAATTAAATATGCAATTTATTATCTAAATTAATCATGCATAAAATTTTAATTCATAAATATAACCGTAACATAATTTAAATACAAATTCTGAAAAATAGTTTTACGAAAAAAGTCATTTGGCCTAGTGGTTAAGGATATGGTTGAAGAGTGTTGGGTGTTGGGTTTGAATCTTAACACCTATAAAATGCATAAAACCTTTTTTTTAAACAATGGACAGCATGTCGTTCATATGCAGGAACATACAACTTGTTATCCATTTAGGTTGTCTTCAACCTTTAGTCGGATCTACAAATTCAGTTTAAAGATACGATTATTTTTTCACTTTTTGATCATCGTTTTCAATGTTTTAAAAGTTCAAATGCTCAGAAAATTATTTTAAAGATGATTTTTAACATAATATAGCATTATCATATGTCAAAAAATTGAAAATGAATTAAAGCAATTTAAGTGCAAAACTTATATGTTTCAAAATCTATAAAACTTATCAAGGCAGAGGTAATTATTCACTCTGATACCAAATACTAGCATAAA
Source organism: Trichilia minutiflora (assembly GCA_035590515.1). Lineage (NCBI taxonomy): Eukaryota > Viridiplantae > Streptophyta > Magnoliopsida > Sapindales > Meliaceae > Trichilia > Trichilia minutiflora. The sequence goes on from JAVXUL010112618.1 coordinate 7,359, forward strand.
AATATAAATCATGGTTTAAAAATAATTACGAAAGTTTAAAATTTTCAAGTATACTAACCTTTTGTCATTATTATTTGCAGTCAATTTAAGGTTAATAGAAGGATTTTTTAAACTCTCTTAATCCTTACTCGATGGTATTTTATGATAAAAACGAGCTCAAGAATCATCTGCCATATTTTCTCCTCTTTATATAGGTTTTTCCATCAAAAATCAAATTAAGGTTACTGAACATTAATCATGACAGTTTCTATTTTTCAAATAGCAGTTTTTTATAATTGCAACATAGTAGGAAAGTTTCTATTATAATCATAGAGTTATGGGTTACTTATGATGGTGGTTACCATCTACACTTCCACATGAAAGATGTCAACAAAATTTATATAGATAGGATCTATAGTTGAATACTTTAAATCAATTTTGAATAAAATATTCATTTTATATTTTTAAAAAAGTATAAATATTTGTATTTAATAATTTATATAAATAATATAGAGAATATAATTTTTTTACATATAAATTAAAATATACAAATTGATTTATTATGATAATTTACTTAAATAAAAATTAATAATTAATATTATTATATCAAGTCAATTCATATTTTATAGTTTATATAAAAAAAATTATATTTCTAATGTTATTGAATTGATATTAAAAAAATTTATATTTCTATTATTATTAAATTAATATTAAAAAATTATCGAACCTACAAAAAAGATGATTGAAACAAACCACAAAAAAATTAAAAGCAAAATAATGTATATCAATAAAAAGATTAGAGGAAATAAAAACCCTAAACACCGAAACCCAAATAAAATTATCTCACAAAATTATAAATTTTGCGTATCAACACCCAAAAAACATGCATTATATAATAATAAAGATTACGTCCCGACTTTAAGAATTGATCACGTGATAATCGTCGTGAATCTCAAAAATATATTCTATTAGATTAGAATACACCTCCAGGGCCAGCAAGACATAAAAACTTGTTTTTTTTTTTAAATTGAAATCGAACATAAACATAAATTTAAAACTTATCAAAATATATATAAATTCCTTATGATCAAATTAACATATACTTTAATGCAAATTCAAACACAATCAACACTCGGTCGAATAAAATATATCATGTTAAATCATCAATTACAAATTTAGTTTTAGCAGACCATAATATATATAAAGATTGAGTCAAATACTTGAACTTATATTGAAAACTCTTATCTACCCAATTTTACTTGTTTACGACTACGATCTTTGCTTAAGTTTTAAGTAATTTCATTGGTATTTTTATATTTTTCTTGTTAGATTGTGTAGGTTCTAGTTATGTCAATTTACCAAGAAATGGGTCAATTCAGAGTTTTTCAAATGGCATTGAGAAGAAGGCATGCGGGGCAGTGAAGTCTATGAAGAGTTGGAATTGATTCCTCGCTGCAGCAGGAATATTTTTCTCTCACTGCAGCAAGATATATAAGGATCCCCGTTGCAGCCAAGTTTTATTTCTCACTGTAGCGAGTTTTCCAGGATGCCTCACTGCAGTGAGAGTTTTTCTTCCGCTACAATGAGAAAGGTAAAAAGTCTCGCTGCAGCGAAAATATTTTTTGCCCGCTGCAGCTCCATAACGTGGAGTTGTCTCTACTGGTGCCCTAAAATCTCACTATTTAAAGGACCTTTCTTAGGATTCGAGAAAAAAAGAGAAACCTAGCAGCCACCAGAGATTCCAGAAGATTCCAGACCTAATTTGGGAAGTAAAAATCCTAAAAGATTGGGGGAAGAGAGAAGAACACAAGAACGGACTCCAACAAATTTGAAGAGTTTTCTTTCTCTATTTTCTTAGTATTTTATTATATGCAATGAACATGTTCTGGAAAGTATTTTGTATTGTAATACTCACCATGGTTGACTAATTTTCTTGTGCTTAAGGGTGTAATGAACTCTTAGTATTTATGTTCTGAATCTATTTATTATCAAATGAAACATTTACCTATTTATGCTCCTGGTTTTATTTTCAGTTTAACTGGCCATTAAACTAATTTAAATGATATATGAACTATGCTTGGAAAAGTGAGTTTATTGTATAAGATTAAGGGAGTATAACCTAGTTATTAACTTATTGGAAAATAATTATTTGCTAAGTAACAAATTTAGGGTTGTATTTAATGATTGCACTAATTACTCTAGTTGAATATGAATATTATATTGGGTAGTGGTGTATAGGAGTTTATCAAGATGAGATAAAATCGATATAAACCCTAGTTAATAGGTAACTAGATTTAAATTATAGTAATTTAGTATGAGCATAGAAACTTTGGTGTATTTATATCCCTTAAGCATGTTTTAAATAGAATTCTCTCACTATCTTAGTTAATAGCATCTTTATCTTAATTTTAGTTGGTTAGAGTTATTCTATATTTATATTTACCTAAATAAAGTCGAATCATTTTAATTACGGTATTCAACTTTAGAACATTTCACATTCTTCGTGGGATCAACAACCCAATATTTATTGTTCTACAATATAAAACTCGATACCGTTTACTTGCGATTATTTTTATTGTGTTTTTGAACACGCGATCATTCACCAAAAACCAATTAAAAAGATCATAAAAATTATCATCTCATAGTTTATTGGCCATTTTATTAAATAAAATCTTCTATAATTTATAAAATTATTTTTAAATCCATTTATTAAAAGACACCTATAAAAATCAATATCAATCTGATCATTTTAAATCACGTGAGGCCTCTTATCCTTAATCTCATATAGATCGATGAACATTCTGGCTTGGATTTGGTATCTGTTTTCATCCCTTCATTTTCGATACTAATTTATCCCATATCCGATCTTGGATTTGATTCAAATTTATTTTTAATAAATCATTATCAAGTCTAATTTTAGTTGAAGAAAAGTTTTCACCAATTGAATTTTTCAATCAATAGAAATTTAATTTCAAATACTGAGTGCGCAGTCGGTGTCTCGGAAAACTTTTTCCAACATAAGAAATTTTCATCCAATTATATCTAAAATTTCTTCAAACATCAATATAGACTTAATTACTCGATGATAGTACTAGAATATATATTTTTAAAAATAATAAAAATGTTCTTATAAAATTAAATGACCAAAATAACCCTAAATCAAAATACCATATTTACAATAAATTTATCTTAAAAATAGTAAATTTTTATCAACTTTATCAATTATTGAGAGTGTTATAATTTTAATTTTTCATATACACGAACATATTCTCTTGGTGGGTCATGCTCATAGTCATACACCAAACACAATAATATAAATGATTTTTATAATATAGTAATATTGTTCTGTTATATGAGGGCTTCATAATTATAAGGTAGAGCAACATTATTGTTATACGATGGAATTCATAATTGTAAAGATGTGATTAATGAACATTTCTCATCTAATAAGTGCTTCTCATATCTATCGATAATTTTGATCACCGAAATATATACATATATTTATGCATGGGAGGCGGCAATGTTTGTATAATTTCTTCCTATTTGTCCCACAATTTGAGTACTCTTTGATTCTGCATATCAACGATAGTATATTATATTTTTTTAATTTCTTTCTAAATATGAATTTTTAATTCATCAATTTATGCAATTTAACTATTAAGATTAACATTAAATATTATTTTTGAACTTTCAATTTCAACCATTAAATTGTATACAAATTTATCTTTATAATTCGTAAATTATGATGATGTAATTTTTAATTTATTTCGTATTTGGTGATTCAAGCTACCAAACATTTTAGAAATAGCACCTTTTAAAAATATGGTCTCAACTATATCTCATCTTATTTCAAGTGTTGAAGCTAAACTAAAAATAAATTTATCACGACTCAAATTCTGATAATATGAAATCACTAGAAAAAATTTATCATCCTACTAAATGGTGATTTATTATAATTATATCTTACTCTTAATTTTTTAAAATAATTATTTAAATAAATATGAATAATAATTTGTATATAGAATTTGTATTTAATAATTTACATAAAAATTTAAATTTTTAATACTATTCTCTAAAAATGATTTTAAAGATATAAATTTTTAATAAAAATTATAACATATAAATTAATGTGGGGTGATATTATATATATGTTAAATAAAAAATATAAAATTAATTCAATTAATAAAAATAAATAAATAGATCATGTGATAATTAATACAATCACTAACTTATATAAGGACTTTATATCTTTTATACCGCTTAATTATCTAAATAGTTTATATATATATATAAATTAATTTGATACTCTAATATTTATGTATAAGAGGCAATCGCACGCCATTAAATTTTAATATTGTATTAATAATGTGGCGTAAAGTAATAGTTTCATTTTCTAATAAAATAGTACGATACATCGTTGATTAGAATAACTTTTGTATAGAAAAGATATGTACGATGATTTTAATTAATTTACGACATATATACTATATACATAGATATAGATAGATACTCATAATTAATATCATGATTGACTAATTTTAAATTAAATATATATTAAATACAAAATTTAATTAAAAGAATATACGAATGAGATATTACCCCTCTCTTATTAATATTTGACTACCAAAGCATTGTGTGTGAATTCGTATATTTAAAATAAATTAAGTTTAAAATTAAATATTGAACTTTATATACATTTAAAATAACTTAAATTAAAATTATATTTTATATTTTATATATCAAATTTTAAAATTTAAATTAAATAATATATTAATATTTTAAATTTACATCTTATCGATTTTAAAATTGGTCCCAACGCCATGAGTATTGTAGATTTTCCAACGTTGAAATTTTCGCCATCAACAAACGAAAACTTTCTGATATAATGATACCAAGAGGACAGGTTTTATTGCCAGCTTCTACTTATTCTGACATACAGAAGGCAATAAATATAGTGGCGGATCGTTATAATAACCTATTAAATATGGACCCAATATTTTAATTGGCCAGGTCAAGTGACTGAGAATGCCAGCTCTTTATCTGCAACAACATTGACAAATTTCTCTTACTCGATTTGTTTTGTTGAGAGAGAGTGATCATAAACAATATTTGATCTGATATTTTTTTAAAAATAACTTAATTATATTTAATCACAAAAATAATATTAGATAAGGGATTCCCTTATGTCCAAAAACTTTAATTCGAGTAAAAAAATTATATATATTGACCATACTTGTTAAAAAAAAAATTAGAAGCAAAGGTTTCTGTATATTATATTAAATCATTATTTATGTTTGTATATTTAAATGACGAATTAATGGAAATAAAATGTTCATTTGAAGAAAAATCAATGTAGTTAATATTGTTTTGCCATTAAATTCAAAATTTTAAAAATAAATAAATAAATATTTTATATATTTAAAATAAATTTAAAGGATTCATGTATGTACGGCTTAGTAGATGAAAACCAACTCAACTCAAGAGACATGGAATTTACTCTGAAATTAATATTGGAACTAGCCATTTATGATCCAAGTTGCATATGATTATGACCCAACACAGGCACAAAAGTTTTAAATGACTCTACCTCGATTTAGAGGTGGCCAATGCCGTGGTGTGGGTCCAGTACGTGAATAGGGTCAGTCTGGGTCAGCTACAGCGTGATTATTTATTATATTTATATTTTTTATTTTTTAAATAAAAATTTTAATTTATTTATTTTTCTAAAATTGCATGAATAAAAATTATATTCTTCTTCAATTTTTAATTAATATCAATAAATTTAATTTTTAATAATAATGAATTAAAACTAATTTATATCTACGATATCAATAAAAAACAAATTAAAATTTAGATTAAATTAATTTAAATTAAACTAATTTTTTATTCAATACAATTAAATAACCAATAAAACTTACTTTATTGAAAAATTATGTTAATGTATAATATTTTATATGTATTTGTAATTTTAGATGTCAATTAATCAATTATCAATTTGAATATTTAAAAATTAAAACACTTAATTAAATTATAATTAAAATATAATTAATTATCGACTTATCATTATGTATTAAATTTTAAATATAATTTTACATTTAATTGATATCAATCAATAATCAATATGACTATTTATTATAATACTAAATTAAAAACATAACTTATACCTATAAATATAAACTATATTTAAAATATAATTAGTTATCATAATTTATTTATTTATTTATCAATAAATTAAATTTTAATTATTTATAATTGTAACTTGGAAGTTATAAATATATTCTTATTAACTGTTATTCGAATTTTAAAATTTAAATTTGATAAATAAATTTATAATCTATTAAATATTATTATTTTTAACTCATTTTATTTTATGTATAATTATTTTGATTTTAATAATTCATTTATTATTTTTTTTATTAATTTTAAATAACTTAAATTAATTATTAATCTTATAAATTTTAAATATAAAATTATTAAAATAATCACTTTTTAGGTCCGTGGACCCGGCCCAACATGGGTCATAACCCATGTAAACAGTTTCAAACCTCTTTTTGAGGCCTGGTCCAACCTAAGACAAGTATTGTGCATCATTTTCACGGCCAGCAGTGCCCGTTCGCCACCTATAACTCAATTAAACTCTATGCCCAAAATCATCCCTACTCCATTTAATACATTTGCATTAGTATTCATATAAAACTTAATTATCTGTAATTCATTTTTTTAATTAATTTTACATAGAAAATGATGCGTGTTTTGTCTTCATACGTTCTTAAATTAATAATGAAAGAGACTATGATTGTTGGTTGGGGGGGCATAATAAATGTTTTTAATAATATTTTAAACCCTAAAGCCAACCTTTTATTATTAAATTATTGACAAATTATCCTATTAAAAGACAGAGAGACGTAGAATTTATAAGGGGAACCAATGTGAAAGTATATTGATTTTTAAATTTACTTTATTAAAAGATATAACTTGATAATTATGTTCAAATACTAAAGAGAAAAAAAAAAAGAGCTTTCTACATGTAAGAGAATAAGAAAATAATCACATTACATTAATTATAATTTATATATAATTTCATATGTCAAAAAATTATCTCTGTAATATTGGAATATATAGTAATTTGATGAGTTTGTCCTTTCAGGACCAGATTTTGAAGTGATCTAGCGTACAAAGTGCAGCCCAATATAGAAAAGAAAATTCAATAAGAAATAAGAAGGTAGAGAGGAATATATAGAGTAGCATACAGCATAATAATATAGTTAATTAATTAATTACCATTTCTAATCAATTTGCTATTCTTCTTCTTCTTCCCCTCCTCACTAACACTTATCATACTCATGATCTTCAATATTGAAGCCGTTGTTCTCAATAATCAGTTAATGCCAAAATATGCTGATTGGGACGAAGAAATTAAAATCTAATCAACTTTAAATAATGGAAACAAGAAGCAGAGAATCGGGCAAGTTCAAATCTTTTGTGAATATATAAATATATAAAATCCAATCGATAATCCACCATAGCCACCTTGATCACATGGGTTATTCATTTTCTTTTGCATCTTTATTATCATTTTAGAGTCCTAACAATAATTGATAATTCATGAGAGAGAGAGAGAGAGAGATTTAAAAATCAAAATATAGAATATAGAATGTTGTGTTTGCATTTGATGTGATGAACTGTAAAGTTGAATTGTGAAAATTAAGATGACTATCTTAAAAAATTTATTTTAAAAAAGATATACATATTTATTTCAATTTAAAATACGTGCTCAATTAAGTGAAATTGAAAATTTTTCGATGCCTCTTTTAATTATAAGTATTTCCTTAAATATAGAGTGACATAAAATACTTAACAAGCAACAAAAAAAAAAATGTAAACTCAATAAATCTTTTTTCCTGGAGGCTTTAAAGTTCAGTCTTTACTACCTTAAGATATTCTGAATTCATGTCTTTATTGGACTGATATCTTCATTCTTTTTAAAAGGTAATGTGATTCAAAAATGTTAATTTTTTTACAGTTTGTGAGAGAATTTCTTTAAGAAGTTTATGTAACTTTCTGCTGCTAATTGTAGTAAGATGTAGAATTGGGGTGTCTTCTTTTGGATTATTAAGGGAATGTATAGTAGATTAAATTTAAGGATGAAAATAGGATCTGTATAGTAATCCATTAAATGTTAGCAAAACCTTTTTTTAGGAAAGAGTTGGTTTAAGATATCAAATCCTATCATAATTTCTTTTGCGATAAAATATTTTTAAAGAAAATCGGTAGCTTAAAATTTACAAGAAGAGGTTTAAATGCAGAGTTAAAATATTTATAAAACCAGAAGGATAAACTATAAAAAAAAAAACTAATTTATAGATTTGAATTAAACATACTTTATATATATATTCTTTTTGTTTTATTTTATGGGATCTGAGAATCTGATGCAGTAATAATTTTGATGTTAATATTATATCTTTTCGTTTTCATGCTGCCAATTTGCTCTTCGTATTTTTAGACCTAAACAATATTTTAAATCAAAGGGTCGATGATAAAATAAAAATTCTGAAATACTTCTATCGGTGACCTTTTCTTCCATTTCATGTAATACCTTGGTCAACTCTACTTTGCGATTATCTTTTACAGTAAAACACAAAAAATATTCAGAGATAAAACCGATTTTTTGATAAAAATCTTTTAATACTTAAGTTAGTAAGAGTTTTACTTAGAGATGAAAAGAACAAGAAAATACCAAAAAAAACTTGGAGAAAGAAAGTTATAGAGGACAAATGAGAGAATACTCGTACCCTTCATGAAATAACTTCTATCTCTATTATTTCGAGATCTATCACCCTTCAATTATTTACATCATTAACTGTTGACACGTACTCCGTTCTTATTTGCTCTCTTTAAAAGTTTGTTATGTGAATTGTGAGATATTACTATCATGAAAATAATATTTAGTCACGTGTATAAAAAAACATTCATGATTGATGATTAGATCGAAATAGCTGATACTGGGTAATCTTGAGCCTCAGAGTTAGATTAAGGTCTTACACAAACTTGTGAAGAGTATACCTAACCCCTAGAAAGACATAAAGGGTCTCAGACTGTAGATACAATTATATGTCTCGGATATATGGCTTTTATAAATAATCTGAGACATTTCTTCTGTATTTACGATGTCAGATGCTATCATATATCAGAATAACTTCTGTTCATATACCACAATAAAAGGATCTCAAAATCTTACTATATGATAGACTCGGACAAACTAATATTAATGGAATATTTGGCTTTGGCCTTTGGATTAGGTTTCAGCAAATTACCCAAATATTAAACCCTCAATTGTTAATTAAAAAATAAATTTAATTAAAAATTTGAAATTTCTTTTAGCAACCGTCGCTTTAATCATTGTCCTTTCGCATACCGCCACCACCTTAATTGCAATTAAAAAGTGAAATCGTCACTTTACATGTCTACTCACCATTGGATGTCTCAACAGAAAACTCAATTTTTTCGGGGCCATATCAATTCGTTTCAACTGTTGAAAATTGTAGATCCCACCTTTTTTTAAAATTGAAAAGACACAATTTTTGGTGTTTCAAACATCTTGATGGCATAGCATCTCCCTGTCCATCAGATCAATATATGGTTAGGGTTTTTGGACTAATCACCTTTCCATTTCTTGTCTCTATAAATACTACTTCTCTTTCATACTGGTTTTTTTTTTCTTCTTTATCTTTAACAACTCTCTCGAGTACTTCAATATTTTCTGCGATTTTTCAGAATCTTTAGCAACTTCGACTTCGAACTTCACATTCTTATCTTCAATAAGTTTTCTATCTTCACAGTTTAACTATTTTCTATATTATTCTGTAGCATATAGTAGGGATTAAAATAATGATACATACATTTATTGTAGATCTCTAGTCAAATCACTATCAATAGTATAGAATTTAATTGATATTCATAGAGGTATAGGAAACTATTTAAAAATAACATAGATATAGTCATAAAAAGAGAAATCAGAGTCCTGTTCTAGTCTTAGACATTAGATTGTAGTAATTTTATATACACACACAGACATTCATCAGATGTTGATGACCCCAAGTAGCCATATTGACATGTTTTCTTTGTTCCCTGGATAGAAATATCTTCTGTGTCCAGCTTTAGTTCTAGTGTCCTCAATGTTGTTTCTGAGAGAGATAGCTTAGGACGAGAGTTGAAGTTGGTAGCTAACCCAACGTCAGTTTCAAAGGCTCAATCATCATATGAGCACAATTAGGTCATGTCTTCGATAGTGGAAACAGATTTAGAGGCCTATACAACTTATTTTGGAATCTCTGAAAATATATTCCTTTAAGTCCCCGAGGCTAATAAGAGACTCAATTGTTATCTCGAGGATGATATTGCCTTCAACGAGGAATTATTTTATTTAGTGGTTAAATTACTACTCCAAGAATAATTCTTTAGGATTTTTGTCTCACTTAGGATAACTCCTTATCAGATGAATCTCAATAACTGAAAGATATTATTAGGGTTATTCATCCTGTGGAGTCAGATCTTAAATGCTCTCCCATTAATAGAAGAAATAAAATATTTATTTGTATT
>JAVXUL010112665.1:0-17929 GCA_035590515.1 Trichilia minutiflora
GAGTCTAAATGAGTAAAGAAACTTTGATCTTTTGCCATGTGGTTGGTGCAACCACTATCAATCAGTCACACATCATCTTCCTTTTTCATGAAAGCTTGATTGGCAAAAAAAAGTTGATCTTCTTCTTTCTTGGTCTCTGTCACACTAACTTGCTGGTGTTTCTTAGATCTGCAAGTTTGATCTGAATGACCAAATCTCTTACATATCTTGCAGTGAGGCTTTCCTTTATGCCAGCAATCCTTTTTAAGGTGATTGGTTTTCCTGTAAATATCGTAAGGAGAGTATTTTTCATTCCTTTTACCTTCATTAGGATTGTTTACTTTGTCTTTGCTTTCCTTGTTTTTTCCACCTTTAGATGAAAATGAGTTCCTGTGTTGCGACCGGAAGGCTCCTTCAGTTGAAGACTCATTTCATTGCAAAATTCGTTGCTCATAAGCTTATAATGAACCCACAAGTTTAGTGATCGATAACTGAGATAGGTCCTTTAATTCTTCGATGATGCTCACTATAGGATCAAATTTTTTCAGTAAGAGCAATCAAAAATTTTTCAACCACCTTTTGATTCGTGATGTCACCACTGTATGCTTTCATTTGGTTGACCACTTCAATAACTCTAGAAGAAAAATCTTTTACTAACTCTCTGTTTTTCATTTGAAGATTCTCAAAATCTCTTCTTAGAGTTTGAAGTTTTATGGCCCGAATTTTGACAGTACCCTGGAACTCATTTTGTAATGTGTCTCATGCCTCTTTTGATGAATTAGAATTCATAATTCTTGGAAAAATGGAATCGACTACAACTTGATGAATTTTGGCTAGAGTATCAACATCCTTTTTTTTCATTCCTTCACTGCAAGTATAGGTGATGGTGTTATTGAACCTTCAATTGTTGTAGTTGATTTTTCTGCAGATTCCATTGTTTCTTCTAATGGTTCTATAAATTTTGGAACACCACTCTCAACCACATCCCACAAATCATAAGCTCGTTGGATAGTCTTGATTTTTATGCTCCGAAAATCATAGTTCTCTCCTGTGAAAACTGGAACAAGTTGATTTGAGTTGGAGGAAGCCATCGCAATTTTGCTAGTGTTGCTATTTTCTTGATGCATAGCTAAAATAACAAAGGTAAATTATGGAGTTGAAATAATTCTAGAATAGTGCAAGAATTGTGCTAGTGTAGTGCCTAAATTGTGCCCGTTGTGATCGACTGAAGCTCTGATACCATATGACGAAAATATTACAAAGGCAACAAAAACAATGAATTATTTTCCATAGTATTGAAAGTTTTACACTTACAGTTTATAAAACAAAGGTAACAGATAAAAACATGAAAATAGGAAGTACACAAAAGACTTGGTACACACTCCTTTAAACTAGGATCATTATTAACAAAATAAAGACTAATTCAGCAAATGTATGAGTTGTCTTTGAAAGAGTCAATCTTCGACAAGAATCTTGCCCTTTTGCTGTCAGAGATTGATTTGATTTGAATGCATGCACTTACAATGTTGCAAATGGATATCTGGCTTCTGAATTGATTGTGTTCATCGAAAAACAAAACATTATGATGATTGATTTCTATCCTAACAACTATCAGTTGTTGCTTCTTTTTCGTACGTCTCAACGAGTTTCTTCATTTGATTTATCTTCTGATTCATTATTTTTAGTATCTTTTTAAAAGTTGGGTTTTAAACTTTATTAATATTTGTTACTTAAAAAATTTATGTTATATCATAAAATGTACTACGCTCTCTTGAGAATACTGTATAAACTTATACGTATTAAATATTTAAATATACACATCATAATAAATAAATATATATAAAATACAGAATATATATAGATAGATAGATAGATAGATAAATAAAATACAGAATATATATATATATACACACACACACCATAATAAATAAATAAATAAATAATTAAATTCTCGAAATTCATTAAATTCTCTTTATCCAAATCAATATATTCTCATTCACAAAAATATACTCAAAAATATATAATTTTCATCCTCAAATTTTACTGTCTCACCCTCAAAATGAACTATATGTATTATCACTATCAAAATCAATTAAATCATTACCTCAAATTTAATATTTAATACTTTCGAAATCAGTATAATTATCACTTTTAAATTTAATATTTATTACTCTTAAAATTAATTTATATTCACACTCAAATCAACTAAAATTCCCATACTCAAAATCAATTAAAATTCACACACTCGAATTTAAGTTTTAATTCTCAAAATCAACTGTATTTTATACTTTCCAAATCATTATCAAAATTCGTTATTTTCTATACTCACGAACTTAGTTTTTTAACTATCAAAATTAATCACTCTTAATAACAAATATGGCTTCACTCAATAACAAATTTCGACAGTGTTCATTCTCTCTACCAAATTATTTTCGACCAAAAAATTGATTTATCAAAAACAGATAAATCATATTATCATTTTTAAGACATTTAAACTATCACATAATATTTACATCTTATTGTCATTTTTCTTATATTTAAACCATCATACATCACCCATTATATACGTTGATTTCGTGCAATATTTTAATTTTTGGCTAAATAAAAAAAAATTGATTAGAAACTCATAGATTGTACCGTCGTTTAGTTGGATCTACGACCAAAGATGAGTTTTAAAAAAAAGTCAGATATGGATCTAATTTATTATCTTTCAAAAATGAAATCAAAGAGATAAAGATGATTTTATTTTGTTAAATTTTGAAGAATAAAATAACCTACAAAAAAATTTTGGTTAAATTTAAAAATATTTTTAAACCAGATTATTAATTTTAGGGTTATGGATTAAAAGATTATTATTTGTGTTAATTTTCCAAATTAATATGGTGGCTCTTTGGACTTGTTGATGCCTCTTTCAAACATGAGGGCTAGGTGAATGAATGGGGTTGGCTATTGAGGAAGTATTTTTTTAATCTCTTGATCATGAATGGTTGTTAGAGTAGAAAATGGTTGACTTCGTTTGAAAGTTCTTGCTGAAATTCTTTCTGGTCGGTGAAAAAATTCCCCTTTCTCTCTCAATTTTCCCCCCTTTATATAGCCGAATGGTTTGAAAGGAGGAAAACAAAAATTTCAATTGTTTCCTTATTACCAAACTGATACTTTCCATGCATGCAAGAAAGATATTCTAATTTCCTTGTTTGATAAGTATTTATACTTAATTCTTAATGATAACTTTTTAAAAATTGAGAAAGAATGATATTCTTTTCAGATTTTAATTTCATTTTTTTTCTTTTAATGTATTCATAGGAAAAAAAAATGTTTTCTTTGTTGAATCATTTACTAAAATCATAGAGACAAAATTAGGTTATGATAAATAGAAAACAACTCGTATATGTATATGCTTTGCTGCCTATATCAAGAAGAGCTACTTCAGGTCTAATTGGGCTTGGCAATGAATTAGGTTTGTCTTATATGCAATGTTTGGTTGGTTGGTTTCTCACGTAACTTTTGTACCACATCGGCAAAATATGTAATTACAAAGAACTATATTAAAAGAAAGTGAGACTCGTGACAGAGTGTTGGTATATAGGAGAGATGGTTGGCATCTCCCCTGACAGCGACGGGAATAGCCTTCGGGCGTTACCATACACATCAGGTTAAGGCTTCCCACTTCTGTGGATCTTATAACCCAATTTTTTTGGGCTTTATTTCGTTTAGTTATCAGAATGGAAATGCGGTTGTCCTAGATATATGCTAACATTGGTAAGCGTATTCAACAGCCTGCAAATTTCAAATGCACTTCGATGCGTAGAAAAGTGTTGGATTTTTATTAATAGCCCTGCTTTGTGGTTGTGGGTTATATAACTTTTGAAAAATTTAAGGGCCTTAGACTTAGTAGATTAAAACCTGAAAGGAGGTTTCCTTAATTACCTAAATTTATTGATTTCTTCTTTTTTATGTTTATTATTTTCAAACACAAGAAATTCTATAATTAGATAGTCTAAAATCTTTACAACCAGCCGCGTATGAAATAGCAGAAAGTACTTGAAAAATATCCAAAACTTCCTCCGAAATTAAAGAAAAAGGAAAATAAAAATTAAGTTCACGAAGAGCAACCAGAGAACTTAATTAATTATTAATATTTTCATATCAATGTCTTATTAGACTTGAACAAATATTGACATACACATGATCATGATCATGGAAGACTTGCATCTTTTCTAGACCATGCATGTTTTCTATTCCCATTTTATGACGTATAAATATAAACCCACAAACTGTATTTATACATAATAGTATGTACACAAACAGATAAAGTCAATCAATAGACACCATAAATGATAAACCGACCTAATCGATAGAATTCATTTTTTTCATGGTTTGGTTGTTTCACTTCCATGTTTGTTCGTGGTAGAATCCATTGTTGAGCCAAACGTGTGATAGTTTATATTTCTGCTGGGTGCAGAATTGTAGTGGAAACCTTTTGGCAAGCAATCGTTGACGTCTTGGCTGCCAAATGGATTTCCTTCATTACTTGTTTTAGGCTTCAAAGTTGCATAATTTGGGGATTTCAGTGGCCTAGCAGCAGCAACCGCAACACAACCTTTTCCTCTCATGGTTATTGCTATTAGTGGAGAAGATAAAAGAAGTAAGAAATAGAAGAAAACAGTGCCAATATTGCCAGTCATTTTGGATATGTTATCAGAGATTGAGAGGAATATTTCTCGTCTATGTTTTTGTGTTGATTTTATGGATGAAGAAGATAAGGGGTGTGTTGGCTTTAAATAGGCTCGCGGGGAACTGAAAAATGTAGCAATTGAGCCAGCGAAGCAAAAGCTGGTTCCGTGGTTCGGATACATCTTAAATATTTATCCCAATTTTTTTAATTTCAAATGATTTCGTATTTATTGAGGGTGATAAAAGTAATTTAATCCCTTCTTCACGCAGGATATTCACGGATGTCACCTTGATGCAAGCCAACAAGTTCTCGGAAAAGTCAACGGTATCACACTCTCTATGACAGATGGAATCAGGTGAATGGTCCACGTGGTAGAGTAGCTTACCTGTTCGGCCAACCCAAACCTTTTAATCATCGCATCTTCTACATATCTAAAAGCATAATCTTCCGCCATGTGTTGCCATATATTGATCAATCAAATCTCTGAACGCACTTTATTAGCTAATGAGTTTGTGCAGAATCATAACTACCCAATGTCAGTAAATCTGGGATGAAGGGTTCATAAACACTACACGTGTCAGTTCTTGATGTAGGTTAAGGCATTTGAGTCAGCCAAATAATTTTGATACGGTTGGTTGAAGAAGATTGTAACTTGACTTCTCACTGTGCTGTAGCAATTTAGTCACGTATGATTTTGACTAATCGTATAAAATCTATATGTTATCAAAATTGCATTGATTATTTTTAGGTCTAACAAATTTAGTTGTCGGTTATAATACTTCTAATTTTTTTATTTTTTATTATATTTTTAAAAAAAATTAAATTTAAATTTAAATTTTAGAATACAAATTGGGCCTTTTTTATAATTATCTAATTTACAAAGATTAGGCCAACATTAACAAATCATTATTAGTTGTCCAAGCCCAAGAGAAGTCCAAACGGGCCTGAACCAAAATCCTCCTCACCAATACTTCAAGTCTTTTACCTATTTTGGGTTTAAGTTATTCATACTTCTTTGGTTCTATTTAGAAGAGCAATAATACTTTCGAAATAGGTTTTTGTAGAATTACAAGTACTCAATTTTTATGGAATATCTAAATCTCAGAGAAGAGTACGTTTAAATATTATAACAAAAGATTTTCGTTTTTAATAAAATCACAACTCGAAAACAGCATATTGAGGTACAAGATTGTTATAATTAATTAGTTTAAAAGGCCCAAGGCATGGAGGAAAATAACCTTAATTATGACAAACCACTTTTAAGCAAGATGAGAGTAGTTCTCTAATTGCTTAACAAAAAGATAATGACTAGTTAATTAAGAAAAAAGTGAGCTCAAGATTACTTAATCAACTTATTCGTTTTCGAATATTAAATTATATAAATCATTTTTTATATTATCTGTTACAGATAGTCGGCGACTGTCTAACTACTGATTATATTATATTAATTATAATTTAAGAAAATATATATGATATGTAGAATCAATTTTTGTTGTCATTAAATTGAAATTTAATAAATAAATAGTTAATAATTACTATTAATTATTTTTAAAAATTTATAGTAGTTATTCTAAATAATATCCTTCTATTATTATTCTCTCTTTTAATTTTTGGTTTTGGACTTATAAAAGTAGAATTACATGACATGTATTTGGGTTTTCAAGGATCCATGACTATTATTGATATTCATTGACTTTTATGTCCACATGTACACTTAAATTGCTGACTTGTCACTCAGTTATTTTAAGTCTTTATTCTTCTATCTCCCAAGACATACTAGGGTGGCTATGTTGCAATCCAACAATACTTGCATGTGAGAGTCCATCCATGAATATCAAGTTAATCAATTATGATTAACAAAATAATAAGTTTTGATTAGTCTAATTATAAACAGCTAAACAGCCCACTGTTTTAAAGCAAAAACACACTATTAGAATCATACCACTCTTTTGAAGGGATGGGATTAATAAATAATTAAGAATGCTTCCTCAACTTCAAAAAGATTAGATTAAGATTTAGTTAATACTTAATTAAAGTGATTACTATTAAATAAAGATGCTTATTAAGACGCTTAGTACAATTACATCAAAAAAGACTATATACAGCTGTCTAGTAAATCATTACCGTTTATTTAAATTACTGTTGATAAAGATAATAAATCTATATTAATATGAGTCAAATTAAAACTGATAAAGAATCGATGTGCACATGAATAAATTATAATCATTCATGTTAGTCATGTGATTTGATTTGATTAAATTTGATTATCATCAATTTAATTGTGATTAATTTTAGAGCGAAAAAAGTGTGAATTAATCATTAAACTTGATATTTCAATTTAACCACATAATTAAAAAATTTTATAGTAATAATGATTATAGTGGTAACAATGATTAAGCTTGAACTACATCACCACTTCTTTTGAGTCATATTCTTAATAAGTACACAAATTAAATAAAATATAATTGGAAATGAACAAGTATCTATGTATTTAGATTATGTTTGATTCATCAATCCAGTAACTTGATTAAGAAAAATGAAATTAATTGTCTTATAATTTTATAAAATATATATATATGTATGTCTCAAATAATATAATTACAAAAGAAGAATTAATTAGAGAAGATATCATGGGCAAAGAGATCTAGTGGTACAAGGTTTGTTGGGACGATGAGTAAGGCAAACAGACGATCTCAACAATTATTTAACATTACAATTAAAGTTGATTAAGGTGGGAACCCAAAATCACAAAAGCTGTATTACCGACTAGGGTTTGCATTACACGTGGTACAAATTAAGAGGTGCTTTGAATCATCAACTTTGCTACCTACATACTACAGCAACTTCCAAGAATAAAATACAAAATTAATATTAGTTAGCATTTGAAAATTTTGAAAGAGAGAAGTTCAAATTTTAAATTAATCACACGCATCTCATTAATTATTGTAATTACTCCTAATTAATTATTATATGATTATTTGAAATGGTATTCAATTGGTAAACATGAATGTTGTTGTAACTATTGGAAGCACCCTATTAATGTCAATTTGATAGCAACATGTGGGTGAACATGTATTATTGTTTTTAATATTATGATCATATAATTAATTAACATTGATGATATTTTCCGAGTCTTAAAAACTTAAAAAAAATAGATTAAGAACGTTGATTCATTCTATTGAATAACAATATTATATTAAACATAAATTTAATTATTTTATAAACAGATATTTTTTTCGATGATATAAATATAGGTATTTTTAAAGCGAATATGCTTCCTCGCCATCAATATTATTGAATGTATTATACAAAAATACAGTAGTTGTCTATTAAGATTAATAGAATTTTTTATTAATCACTTGTCTTTATGTTACAAGATAAGAATCTAAAACTAATATATTAAGGTTAAATTTAATATATAGATCTCATCATATACTCAATGAGATCATAATAGAAATTTAAAAAATTACAAAATTAATTAAAATAGAAGTGATTGTATATACAGTTTAACTAATATGGTATCGGAGCAAAAATTTATATTTTACTTTTCTCCAATATTATTTGTCTTAATCAATTTCTTAATTAGCCTACATTTACTCTTCTCAACAACATTTTCATGTTATACATATATAAGAGTATGTTCAATGAGCTTAAAATATTACTACTATTGAATCATTATTTCTTACAGTTACTTTTAAAATTGATTGACTGAGTAATAATAATAGACATTTTAAAAATAATTAACCTCACATGGAATGAAATGAGTGTGCATCAATCCATCACGCATTTGAAAAACCAGGCAGTACTCAGACAACCGATTGCATATTTGCATGCATTTAGCCTTTCTTCTTGTGGGTACGGGGTAGTGTCGCGATTAATCTCATCATCAGTTGTTGGTTTTGTGCTATGATGACACAAGGAATCATCTGACGCACTGTTTTGCATCACCCTGTAAATTAAAATATTTTTGTGCTAATGATGGACACAGATGGAGCTTGTTCTTTCTATTTTCCCATGAATATTATCAACTCTTGAATATTCTAAGCTATAAACTAAACGATGAAGAGTGCCAACAACATATTACCCAATATTCTTTTAGATGAGTTTGGCTATAGTGAGACCTAATACCTTGTAGCCTAATCAGAAATTGGGAAAATAGATAAATGATAAAATATACAGCACAACTGAGTGCACTGTAACATAAAATTCAAGTAACCCAATACCGAATTTCGTTTATTTTACGTTCCTACCTGTTCATACTTCAAATTTCAAATAATTGCAGCCTCTGGATTTATCTAGAAACACTTAGTTACAAGATAATTAATATGATCATTTTCAATTCGGCAATGGAGATACTTGCCCTACAAAGTCAAAAAAGCAAAAGCCGATGGAGATTCTCTTCTAGTACAATAACTATGACTTGCCAATTCTCTTGCATCACACAAATATTTTCTTGTTTTATCTTTCGCCAAGATTAGGACTAATATAAATAAACGATAAAGTAATCAATATCTGATAATAACAAAATAAGAATCATGACAAGATGTACGAATGAAGGCTACTGGGCAGTGGTGGAAGTGGCGGCAAGATGATGACGACGACGACGATGACGGGTTGGATTTATGAGATTCCAATCTTATCATCACGTTATGAATCACTATTTAATTCCTAGGGTTTTAGGTGAAAACCTGAAATATCTAGTGCAGATGCTCATTCTAACAACGTTGGATGAATTCGTATGCTCCATTGGTGTAAGAGCAAAACTTACTGTCCTGTATAGTTGAAAGATTGGATATGAATTCTGATCATCAATACAAATAAATACATTTTGATTCTGGTTTGTTAGCTAGGAGTCTTCAATGCTCATGCAAAGGTGCTTTTTTTTTTTTTAAAATATTTAACTCTATCCCAAAGTTGTCTCTCACAAGGTTGGAGCTCCATTTCGACTCTGCGACGAGCATACATATCTACATGTACATATCTTTTCTCTTTGTAGAGACAAATTGGGTATTATATATATATTTTGATATTCATATACATTTTGTTAAAAGAATCTTGTTAATATAAATAACTAATTCATATTTTTCTGTTATAATTATTGTAACATTTTCTTAAGCGTAATTATTTTAATAAATAAATATGTTGTAAATTGATTTATATTTTATAAAGGGTTGAATTTACCATCATCGCAAGGGTAAGTAGAAGGTGCAATAGCAAGTGGGTAAGGTTTTAAAATATATATATTAGGTTTTAATCTTATTCTTTTAAGGTGAATAATAAAAATAATTGCAAATTTATAAATGTGGGTATATTATTAAACCATGTAAAATTTTTAGTGTCTTTATATGTTTGGTTTATTTTTTGTTATTATTTTCATTGTTTGCCCAACAAAATATATTAAATTTTATTTAAATTTATTGATTAAACTAATAAACTTGGATTTATACGAGTATTTTTAAAATTCGTAGAACTAAAGTGTATATTTAACTAAATTTTGATAAATTTAGAGTATATTATGATAGAAAAGAAAAGAAAATCCTAACTGTAATTTTTTTTTATTGTAAACTCCTGACTGCAATGTTTAGATTATAAAGAAAAAAAGTATATCCCAATTTCTTAATCAGATATTCCAAATATCTTATTATGTCACTCTTAAAAATTTATTAATAAAATTAATTACAACCAACATAGTCAAAGAAATTCTAAGCAGGACGTTCTATATTTGCCTTTCTTTGATTACATAACATGTATATATTATCACATAATAATAATAATAATAAACATTTTTATAAATATATAAAATTATTTACACAAGTGATAAAATTTTATTGTAAAATATAAAACTATCCTTAAAAAATAATTAATTTTTTACACCGGTTGAAATACTGTTGGGAATGTAAGTGACTATTATTAAAAAATTTGGAAATAATTTTTTACATGATAGCACCTTTATTTTGACCAATAATTAATAAAATAACCGTGTACTGAAATACTCCGTATACAAAATGACCTTAGTCTTTTTTAATTATTTTCATCTGTTAATTTATCTCATACTGAAACATTATTTTTAATTAATTCAACTGTTAATAAAACTATATATGTAAATCAAATAATGATTATTAATTATTGATTAAAAGAAAAAACATATTGTAAATTCACAATAAATAAACATCATATTTTCCTTTAAAAAAATATCACAATTTACCTTCCTATTGAAAGAGGGAAAGCAATCAAAATTCATACCTGAAATATTGTATCTCCTACAGATTATTCAAAAACAGTCAATGATATTTTTGTTAGAATAATGTTTATACCTTTAAATTTTTTATTTAAATAATATCAAATTTAATTATGCCATTTATTAATTAATATTACATAATTATCAAATGGATAATGTTATCAAATTTTTACAATGTCTATATAATTGTCAAATTGATAATGGTATGAAAAAGATTTATAACTATTTAATATATTACAGTTATTAATTTATAATTTGTACCAAATTAATAAAATATAAATTTTAACATTACTGTACAATAAATAAATAATATCATTTTTTTTTCTTTTATTAAAACTACCAGAATAGTTTAGCCTTCGTGTCACCTTGAAACACAATGGAGGTACAGAAGTTTGGTGCACCAACAGTCACATAAGAATCTCTTTCATCAGTATCTTCTATAAATGGGTACCTCAAACAAGCCCTTCTTCCACAGTCTCACCCACTCCTCTTTCTCTCTCTCTCCCTCCCACTCTCTCTCTCTGTATTCTTCGTTTTGATTCTTTTATGTTGACGCGGTCAGATCTTGATCCGTTCAGTTTCTTTAAGAACAACTCGTTTTCGACCAGCTCTTAGCTTCCTTCGTACATGGATTTTGAATCTTTTTCTTATTCAAGGGTTTTCCTCTCCTTGTTCTTACACAGACAGTAGTTTCAGTTTTGTTCTAGATCTTCTAATTCAGTATTTTCTTTTTTTGAGAGGGCGAATTCTTTATAGAGAACCTCGGTAGTGGATATGCTTGTACAAAAGAAATCATATAACCATTTATTATTTGCAACGTCATGTTATTTTATCTCATTCATGGTTCACCCTTTTCCCTCAGTTTCATGTATATGATAAAATTATTGAAATTAATTTTTTAATCTTATTTTTGTTAATATTAATTCTTGGATTTATCAACAAATTAACATCAGTCATAGTTTGCTGATGCGGCATCAGCAAGATTCACATGCTGATGTTTGAAGCAGTGAGAATCTTGATGATGCTGCATCGGCCATAAATGACTATACAACAACTTCGTCTTCATCATCATCAAGACTTGCGGATCTACCTTTGCTTCTGATACAGGTGAATCATTTTCAATTAATCGCCAGTTTGCTCTCTTTTATTTGTTAACCTAGATATCTATTGGTGGGTTTGTTTGTATTTCTAAGTAGTATCTGGGATTCTTTTATTGTCCCTTTTTCAGGTCAACTAAGCTATTATTTCTGTTTCCATATCCAAGGTAACTATCTCAATTCTGATATGGGGTTGCGGTTTGATTTTCAAACCTTAAGTTAGACATTCGGTTAAATTAATTTATATTTCTTTTTTGATTTATGCTATTTTTGTTGTAATTCCACCCTAGAACTGAGTTAGATCATATATAATAAATTAAATTTGTGAAGGATATACGAATGATAGTTGGGGGTTATATATTTTGAAGACTGCCTTTGTCTGTGGTAGATTTGCTTTCTGGGACTTCCATGCTTATATCTAGTAGCTTTCAGCATTTTATATATGAAGATTTCAAATCAATTTTTTCAGAGCACATCCTCGGTACAACAACATAACAATAAGCCACATGTATTTAATTTTTCCTCGACTTGCTCATTCGATATTACTCAGTCATTCCCTCATCTTTAATTTCTTGAGATATTTTGTATTGTTCTAAGACTTTTCTTATTCCTAATTATCTGTTTCTTCTATTTCTGTACATTCTTATCAATTGTTTCATGATCTTCCTTTTTGTTTGTGAATGGTCAAAAGAAGAACAAAATTAATATTGCTCTTTATTGTTCAATCTTATCAACCATGCACAACTATTTTCTTATTTATGAAACATAATATACATTAAAGCAGATATTATGATCATCATATGAATTTGCCCTGTAGGATACTTAATTAGTTGTTATTTCCTTCCAAAAGTAATGTCCGTACAATAACGACTTGCTGTTCATATGGTAATTATGGATTCACTTCATTAATTTCTTCAAGTGTTTAATTAGATTTCCAATCTTCTGAATGAATTTTACTGTGAGAAACTTGTTAGGGTTTAGTTTCAATGTGCAGGAAGAATACGGACAGGAAAGAAAAGAATATATTCAATTTATCAATGTCTGTTTAGCATAAGGACAAATTACAACATGCAGGAAGAATATGAGGCCGATGTCTCCTGTATGTAGCAGAAGAAACAAAATAATATCTGTAAATTAATGGGCAGCAAAACAAAATAATTAATCCTAAACAACAGGAATGAATAACATTATCACGCTGGCACATAATTACAATCACAGTACATTTTTTTGCAGAAGTGCTTTTGATGGGCTTCTATGAGGAAGTTATTTAATTTCTTCCCTGAAGTGTCTTGTCTAACTGTATGGTTCTTGGAAGAACATTTATATCCGCGGCTAAGCTGGGAGAGAACCGCAGATTATTCATCAGCTGGAGGAAGAATCTTAAACCACTGTCGTGGGACATTTAATGACAAGGTGTTGTGTCATTGGTCAATTGGAAAAGCTTATTACAAAGGTCCACAAGTCAAAGATTTTTTTTTTTTAATTTATTGTCCAAACCGGTCACAGCAAATCTATCTTTGCTTCTTATTTTTTGTATACATATATATATATCGAAATATAATTCATCGTGGGCGTCTTCCTTTTCAGTTATCAAATATCATATATAGCACTATCTCATTCAAAGTTTTATCTTTAATTATATATCATCAACATTATGGTTTCTGCTTACATTTAAGAGTTGTACATATGTATGTATATGTGATCTCCATAGATAATGTTAGATAATGTAATACTTCATATTTATAGTTAGCAGTATTTTCATCATTTTGACATAAAATACATATCTAGTAATTATTAATGATTAATTGACACTGAAATAGGATTCAGTATGAATTTAAAAGGATTTGAAAAAGAATATGAATAAAATCAAATATTGGGAACCAAATAAAAATTCGACTGAGGTAAAATTTTATAGGAGAAAGCATTCGATCAAATGAATATATATTCGTTCGATCGAATAATTTCAACTGAACAAAAGGTGTAATTCATTCGATCAAATAAATGATCAAAAATTTTTAAAGACTTATGAAAATCTCAATGGAATGAATCACATTTGATCAAATGAATAACCTCGATTCGTTTAAATGAATAATGGCAAAATTTTAAAAGGGTTAATGAAAGATCAATCAATCGAACGAAATGGTCAATTCATTCGATCGAATCGATCAAAAAAGTAAGGTGAAATAAATATTTTTATCCTTACTAAAAATTTATTTTCTTTATAATTAAAAGATATTTTAGTAATTTTATCCCTATATTATAAATATTGATCAATAGTGAAAGAAATCATTTGCTTTTTCTCTTTTCCCACCTCTCTCTCGTATTTCTCTCTCTCTCCTCTTAAATTTTTTTCTTTAATTCCTTAAATTCTAACCAATTAATTCTTGATTTTATACCGAAAATTATCGTTTCTCGATCTCCTTAACATTTTAGAACCCTTATTTTTGTCAAAAGAAATCAGGAATAGTGAAAAAAATTAAAGTTTTGAATCAAATTAAGAATTCAAGCAATCACCATCAAATTCAATGATTATGGACCTCCATCAACTTCTTGGTATGGTTATTATCCCCGATTACGTGTTAAAATTCCATTTAGATCAAAATTATAATTTAGGATTACTGTTCATCTGAAAATAATTTGATTTTTACTTATCAAAAATTTGAATTTTAATAGGTTATTTAAGTCATAGAATAGATAGGTATGCTATTAGATAGTTGAAAAACTTGAATTCAAAAGAATTTACTTCATAATAAATAGTAAATATTACTGTTTCTTTCAAATTTCATATTCATATGTCGATTTCAATAAATGAGATCAAATGGTGTTAGTTGGATCGTTAATCAAATGAATTATAAGTTTCATTGACTTTGAATTATTAAGAATCGACTAGATGGCTAAAAAGAATAAAATATCGTAAATATGCATAAGTCAACTATAGAATACTTAGATTAGAATTCATTCATATGTATATAGGTTAAATTATATTCTTACTTTCGAGGATTAATGAAATTATCGATATATATATGTTTTAGACAACGACGCTCATGCAAAAGACTCTCAAAAGGTGCTAATGAGTGAGAGTTAAGTAGAGAATACTCACCCTCTCTATATTGTGAGGAGAATTACTCTTTCAAATCTTTCTTAAATATTTATATAAATTTAAATGTTTTCACTTACTTTTAAATATTAGAAAATTGATTTAAAATTGTATGATTTTCTTAAATAAAGGATATAGCTTGCAGATAATTTACTTCATGATTGAGATTAATACATGTATTCAGATATATGCTTATTGATAAATGCTTTTCTTACACGAAGAGAATGATTTTTATGATCATGTTGCATATATGAAAATATGATTGATATTTATATATTTTGTTTGTACTTTATTTTGTGATATTATGGCCGAAAGGTCATCTTTAGTTACAGAGTTAAGTAGTATGAGATAGATTGAGATAGTGGCTATCCAAGTGAATAATGCGCTGACAGACTGATAAAAGGGATATAATAATCTCATTTATGATGGAGTGATCCACTAAATGAAAATATAGAGGACAACCTTATAAGGATTTATAGACTACTCGAGATTAACGTTAGTGGTGGGAACAATTTTCATAAATTGGATGCATTTTTTTATACTATATTTAAAGAATTATTTATTTATACATAATCATTGATTTTTAATTGCATATAAAAAATCTACTGATGGCTCGAGATTGTGCTTAATTAGAGTAATCATTGAGAAGGATATGATTAGGCCCAATTAGATTTCTATTATACAGAGACCATAGTTTTGTAATTAAAAATATTTTCAAATAGTAGTTAAAATGTTTTCCCTCCATATATTTTTATACTTATTTATATTATTTTTATTTTACTTTATTATATATCTATTTATTGAGTGTACATCAGTATACTCATCATTTTTCCCACTCACAAATGATTTTAAGAATAGCCAAAGTGTTTGGATGGTGATAGCATTCAAAGTTATGTATTCAGATATAAATTTTCATACTCAACTCATATCTTTTCTATTTCGAGTCTAGTAGGAATGATTTATAAAGTTTATGGTTTTTCTTTTATTATAGAAAATATAAAATCTTTATGTAATTTTTAGTATTTGATTTTGTAAAAGAATATATATATATAAAGTTTTTAAGATTAATATGATTAAATAAAATTCAGGTATTTTGAGTGGATATATTAAGAGTGTATAAAATATTTTTATGAAAAATAGATATTAATATGGCTTTAAAAATTCTTAGTAAACGTTTTAAACCTAAGAAACATTTAATAAGAACCATACATGGATCCCATAGCAACAATGTAATTGATAAAAAACTGAAAGAGATATTTGTTATTACGTGTATTCGAATTTTGTTCCTCCTCACAAAGGCCCTCAAATGCAAGAAATGATTAACTCACTAAGATTAATTAGTATTGGCAGAACGAGAAATGATGTAAATGAAAGATATTTACCACAGTAATTAATCATTACTTATGTATACTATAACCTGTACAGTTGCTATTCATTCTTATTTAGCTGTCTCATTAAAAAGAATAGCATTTAGAATTGTCATAACCCAATTCTGTCCAATTCAATAATGATCAAATTAAACTTGTAAAAATTAATAAAGGATTGCATTGCATAATTTTAAATTTTAATTCCATAGTTACGATCATCATGCAAAAGGAAATAAATTTAAATTCTTAGAAGGTTATAATTCTTTTTTATAAAATTGACAATTAATCTTTGTATTAATTTGACAATATTATTCTTTTTGGAAGCAATTTAATATTTTCATTAAAATAGAAAAGAATCAAAAGATTTTATATTTTTATAATTCCTACCAAGGGAAGGAATTAGGTTTCTCTATAAAAGGGAGCTAATTCACACAAGGGAGGACTGGAATAGTACCCTCGCAGTAACTTTGAAATAGCCACCAAAATACCTCCTTAACAACCATTGAAAATCCTCTTCCAGCAGCCACCAAATCGACCTCCGAAGAACTATCAAAAACCTTTCTCATTAGCCACTGGTCATTCAACCCACGTTTAAAGACTCAAAGGGGGTAAGGTGATTATAGATTCAAATATCCGATAATTGTTAGAAGTGGATACGAAAAAGGAACGAGCACAAAAAACTATAGAAGCTACGGTAAAATTCTCTTGGTTTCATTTATTTTTATTTTTTTAATAGCTATCTTGTACAGGTTTCCATATATGTCATGTGAAAGGTATGAAGAATTTGTTTGTTTTCATTTTATTTTGTTTTATTTTTTGGACATGAATTTTAATTGTATAATTAGTAAAGATCCAAAAGTAACAAACAAGGGGTAGAATTAATAAAACAAAATTAAAAAAAAAAGTTCAAAACCTTTCTCGTAAGCCACCATCATCACCAACTCATCATCACTAATTAAAAGTTTTGCATGTGCCTATATATGTTTGTATATCCTTTGATTCTCTTTATTTTGTGGTAGAAAGATTGCTTTATGTGGGATCCATATATTTTTTTATTTAGTTTTTTAATTTCATTCTTTATTTTTATATTGCTATTATTATTATTTTTCTTTTACATTTTTATTTTATGTGGTATAACAAATAATAATAATAATAATAATAATAATAATAATAATAAATTTTAAAATATAAAATATAAAAATTATTAACAAAGATGCTAATAAACTAGTTTTTTATTTATTTTCTTTTCCTCTTAAATAATAGGGTTAAGCCTTAATAATTAATAAATATCAAGACGGGCTGAGCACTCTGTTGACTCTCCCTCTTTTGATCAAAATTTAATAAAATTAGAAAAACTTCTTTGAAAAAATTTAATAAACATCAAGACGGACCGAGCACTTTGTTGACTCTCCCTCTCTTAGTTAAAATTTTAATAAAATTAGCAAAAATTTTATAAATATTTTAATAATTAATAAA
>JAVXUL010112704.1:0-17919 GCA_035590515.1 Trichilia minutiflora
CTATAGTGTTACAAAGTATGGAAGAAACTCCCGAGGAATGGTCTGAGGCATATTATATATGTTACATGAATATGGTTGGTGAACCATCAGACAAGTACAATCATCCATTGTCAGTTGATCATTCCATAAGAAATCATCATAGCCCATTTGAGGTTTGTCTTATATGCAAAATTAAATTCAGTTTTGTATATTAATATATATTCCAATGGTTCATCAGTCTAATCACATGCTTCAGAGTGAAAGCCACCGTCGATCTGCAATACTACATCAGTGTATTGAGGAGGTAGCTGAAGAGAAAATGATTAAATCAATTGTGGTGCTGCACGATGTTGTTTATGATACTCCAGACCGAGATCTTATTGGATACACAGCTCATCTGTAGAGTCCACCGATATATCATTCACTTAAGATGTTTTCAAAAACATCTTGCGTTCCCGTCGAACTTTCATTTAATCAGTTACCTCTCATATCGGGTGGCATAGAGTACAGATCTCCACCGCCTAGTGGGATGTCATACTCTAACCATTAGGTTGAGTTGTTGCGTGCTATTGAAGGCTTGAGATCAAATTTTAATGAGTTTGCACGAAGACAAGATGAGCGTTGGAGAGGTCTGAAGGAGCGTGTGCAACGACATGAAGAGCAAACATCATGAATGGAGTATGCTGTTAATAGTTTAGCACATGACATACGACGATGGATGGATTTATACAGTGGCAACGACATGCAAGTCTATAGTTATTTTATATTTTAATCTCTTTGAATTAAGGTCCATTGATGTTTTTATTTATGAAATTATCATAATTCGATATAACTATGAATAAGATTTATCTGTGATAGAGTTGTGTTGTTCAGTCATGGATTTAAAAGTATGTTTCTCCTTGCAGGAAAATTTTCAGTTAAGCCCTATCATAGGTGAAATGCTATCAATTTTTTTTTTTTAATTTGTCTTACATCTTGCTTATTACTTCTTCGTCAATGCAGGAACCAGATGTCCATATGACGGAGGATATGGATGTTCAAAATATGGATGTAGAAAATATTATTGACGATGAGTATTGTAATATGGTTAGCAAGGATGTAATTATCGAAGATAATATCATCTACGACACTGGAGTTGTAGATGTTACTGATCATAACACAGGAGCTTCTGATATGGGTACAAGTCATTTTGGTTATATATATAAGCCTAGTGCCTATGCACGAACACTCTACAAAAATCCCATTAAAAAAAGTAAGTCACGATACTGGTGATCACTCAAATACGAAATGTGCACTCTAGAGCCAATTTCAGATGAACTATTCAACTTATTCAATTCATGGATGGCCAACAAGGATAATTGTATTGACGGTAGTATCACACGAATAACTTTAAATTGGTTTAATACCATCTATACAACAGAGCCATGGTTGGAGAACAGTGTAAGTACAAAATTCAAAATGCATTTTGTTTTATTTGATTTTATCGATGTCGTAAATAATATTTTTTATTTTCAATTTGTGGACAACACATTAACAAGTACATTGAGATGTTGCTTCGCCAACAGTTAACATTTTAATCTACATTGCAATAGAATTAGACTATAGTTCCAACCTTGTTTTGCGTAAGTTTTGATTACTATATGCAGACTATATGTAAACACTTATAAAATATTATTGTTGACTAAGTTACATGTACATTCAGATGTTGCTTCAGATTGTATGGTCGGGATTTCAGTTTGGGGATCTATCATATAGTGGTTTCTATATAGGCTTCGATGTACATAGTTTCATATATGGGCGTGGTTTTTCTAGACCATGGAAGACTGTTGATATTTTTATGTGCCATGGATTATACAACGGGAGTATTGGGTGGCATGTGCTATTCATTTGCGACGTCAACGTATTATTATCTATGATTCTGCGTCAAATGGTCACTCCGAATCTGAGATAAGGATAGCGTTACAGCCTTTTTGTGTTCTGATTACACATTTGGCACGAGATGCAGGCATTGACAAATCAGTGATACCATTTTAATACGAACGTTCGAAGGATGGTATACCCCATTAGCATCCGTTGTTTGGAGATTGTGGAGTATTTGTTTGTTCTTATATTGGGTGGCATGTGCTGTTAATTTGCGACATCAACGTATTATTATCTATGATTCTATGTCAAATGGTCACTCCGAATCTGAGATAAGGATAGCGTTACAGCCTCTTTGTGTTCTGATTGCACATTTGGCACGAGATGTAGGCATTGACAGATCAGTGATACCATTTTAATATAACGTTCGAAGGATGGTATACCCCATTAGCATCCGTTGTTTGGAGATTGTAAAGTGTTTGTTTGTTCTTATATTCAGTATTTGTGTCTAAATCGGACATTTGACTTTGGTCCTGATGATAGTTCAGTTCTCAGGACAAAAATGACTGTAGACATATGGTATAGTCATTTCAAATTAATCTGGATTATTTTCATTACCAATCTGTATCGTTATGTCATGTGCATGTATGATATATATTTATAAACTGTTAAAATTATATAACGTCTGCAGATAATTAATAACCCATTTAACTATGACAAATGTGTTGATAATAAAATATCATTAAATCTTAACACAATTGATAGAATAAGAAAGTTATATCATTAATATAAATGTATATTTAATGTCTGCATAAATAAAAACATGACTAGTGTCGTCAATCTAATCCTCATCGTCGCTGGCTTGCCTTCAACCTCTGGCATGACGCTTTTGATGGGTGTAATGTTGTCAGAAGAGGTGGCATCCGTGGAGCGTGTGATATATCATTACCTGACTGGACTACCATATAATGCATCATTTACTCTAAAGATTGAAGACACCTGTGCTGATAGCTTTGCCACTCCTGAAGATGATCATGTTCCTGGCGTTGGCATTCTTTCATCTCAGCAATATCTTGCTGACATTATCGAATACTACTCTCAATCTCAGTCGAGTACTGTTATTGACGTGAATGATGAGAACGAGTGGAGTTCCCCTCGATCCCTACGGACGGTTCCACCATTCTGTTTCAATTAGCAAACAAAGGTTAATAATAGATTTTGGTTGTAAGATCTCTTTGTCAGATGTATCAACCCTTGTTGCAGCGATGCGTTCTATTATAAGCGATGGAAATCCCAAACCAATAAGAAAGGTGTCTGCTGTTGTGCGGATGGTGTCGGAGATCCATTGTCCTACATTGATTGCCAAGTCATTTTTAATAGTATACAATATCAGAGCTCATTCTTTGGTAACTTCAGATAAATGTGAAGTTGGGCTAAGCTTTAAACACACAAAATGGTGCCATAACATCATCTCCCTTATTAATTCTTTTGTTAAAAAATGAGCTTTCACTCCACATCCTTTTGTCCATTGAATAGGTTTGGTACAAATAACCTCGGCTATCATATCTAGATCTGCTGACTCAATCAATTGTGCTAGTTCACAAATCGGGGAAGGCTAAAGCTGGTAAAAATTATTAATCACAAATGGCTCGTAACTGATTTGTTTCCCACAACAAAGTAACACTCGATCATTCATTTCTGCTGCATTAGCATAAAATTCCCTTACAACAGTCATGACTGCTGCTTTTGGCTGTGCACAAAATATTTTCCAATGCCGTCGAAGGATTTCATAATCCAAATCTGGAGCCCCTATTAATCAGTTTATATCAATACCACGTTCCCTAAGACCAACACGTTTGACCACTGAATCATCAAAGCAGATTCTTGCCGCATCCGACAAAAAATGTGAAGTGAATTGACGCTGTTGCGTACTTCATTTAACACGTTTCCCATGATTTTTTCGTTTTATTTTCACTTAACAAAATCTACCCTCATTTATATTGATACCACCCTCTTTTTTGGTATCAATATAAATGAGGGTGATATAACTATCATTAAGTACACATACAAGCATGTGAAATAAGATCAGTATAAAAACAGTATAAAATTATCACACTGGGTACATTACAACCAAATAATTAAAATTGTAAGTCATTACTCATATTTTACTATTCATACTACAGTAACAACGTTCTTATATCCCTGAATATATTGAAATTAATCTGTGTGTGCACGAAAAAATTTAATAACTATAATGGAACTAACCTGAATTCCCTGATTCTTGCTTATTTTCTGCAGTTAATTTTCTGGATATGAGAAGATTGAGAATGGGTATGGAATGAAAGTATAGGAATGTGGGTGTTAGAGTGGGTAAAGAAGAAGAAAGGAAATGAGAATACGAAGGTGGGAGATGTAATATTAATAAGACAAATGAGGAAGAAGACAAAAAAAAATTAATAATCAAGAAGTAAGGTTAAAAAAATAATAAAAAAATCCAAAAATGTATAGAAAAAGTGTAAGTGATTTTTGTTAAATTAATTTTCAAATTATTTTTCCAACCTTTTCTTTTTAAATTTATTTGTAAAAACATAGAAAAATAGCAAAAAAGCCCAATAAAAAAATGATCGAAAAATTCTTTTAAATAAATAAAAAATATTTTTCTTTATTTTTCTAAAAAAATATTTGAATGCCAAAAAGATCAAAAAATTTTAAAAACAAATTAAAGGCCCCATGCTGCAGTGTGGGGCCTTAAATTTGTTTTTAAATTTTTTTAAAAATTTTTTGATCTTTTTTTCTTTATTAAATTTTTATATATAACTTCTTTAATTAATTAAAAAATTTTAACATTTTTTAATAAATTTCATTTATTTCCTTTTTTGCTGAAATTTTAAAATTATAATAATTTTATTAAAAATCAATTAGACAATATTTTTTTAACCTTTTCTTCACTTTTTTTAATCCAAATTTTGTATATTATACTTATATTATCCGTGTCTATTACGATATAATGGATTGTTATGAAAGTTTTTTCTAAGTTTTGGAAACAAGGCTTATAAATTTGTTTTAATAATATTTCGTTGTTAATTTATATAATCAATTCTATTTATCTTTTTTATTTTTTATTTTGTTTAAACAAGTGTACATTACAAACATTTAACAAAAACAATAATTGTATCAAACCGAATCTATATCATGATGTTGTCCGTACAATATTATAACACAAATAAAAAATGAACATAATAAGTAATATATCAACAAGGAATCTCAAAATAAATTAACTCATCTGTCCTTGTGCTGTTTTAGCCTAATTGCCACTCGTTTAAGTACAAAGGGATCAGGTTCTTATAAGTCAATCGATTATAACCGTTGCCATGACAAAGAGAACAGATCCTCCTAAGGACGTCTTCTCTAGTAGAAGAGATGCGTTGTTTTCTTAACTGTCCAGCAGGCAGGCATTGTATAGGCGACTTTACATTAATTTCTCGTAACTCTGATGGAACCACCCAATCATTCTCATCCCCTACTGGATGGATAGGCTCTGCATAAGCCGCCACCAATGATTCTGTCTTATAAAAGTTTGAACACAAAGAATGATATGACAACTTGATATGTCTACATATAGCAAGAGCGTGCGCACACAAGAGTTGTTGGAGGTCAAAGAATCTGCAGGTGCAGCTTCGTTCTTCTATGTTCACAATGTCAACTATACCCAGATATTTTACTTCAAAATGTCAATGTGAAATCGGATATACGCACATTGTATGGGACAACTTTATTTGGTCATCAATTTTTTTTGAACAGATTCCATTAGTTCCACGTCTTTAGAAACAGCCATCTCTCTACGCTTATAAAACTATTTTTATAGCACCGATCTTATATACTCCAATAGTGCAGTAATAGTGAGGGACCGTGCATTTTGAAGTAAGGAATTAATACTCTCCGCAATGGTTGTGGTCATCGTGTCATATCTACGAGATGGAGAGTGTGATCTTGTCCATTTATGAACCCCAATACCATTCTCCAAATAGTTAGCTGCCTCACGGTGCATCGATCTCATACCGACCATGTATTCATTAAACTCCTTTGGTTTGATATACCTTTACAGCTTGAAAATAAGCTTGCATGAATGTATTAGTCTTACGAGCTTGCATCTTGTACTTCGATTTGATATTTCCAGAGATGTGATAAGCACAAAATCATGAAATGCATCTGGGAACATGGTCTTGATTTCCTTCTTTATGCTGTTATGTCTATTAGAGATAAAAACCAAATCTTCACAAGGGTATATAGCATCTCGAAACTTCATAAGAAACCACTCCCATGAAGCATCATTCTCCGAATCAACTACACCAAAAGCAAGAGGAATAATTTGGTCATTCCCATCAAGTGCAGCTGCCAAACACATTGTACCCCGGTATTTTTCCTTTAAAAAAGTACCATCAACAATAATCACAGGTCTAATATGTTTTCAAAATCCTCGGATGCATGAACTAATAGCCATGAAAAAATATTTGAAGTGTTGTTCCTCATTCCATTCAATAGCAGTTATTATCCCCGGATTCTTTTCTTCAATACATAACAATAAAGTGGAAGTATCCTATATGACAAAGTGGGATCTCCAGACACGAGTCTTAATGCTTCTTCTTTGCTACATCATATCTTTGAATACGATAAGCGTACTCCAAATTCTCTCTAAATATTATTACGGATATTTTTGGATGTGTAAATCCTATTGACATCTGTGAATTTATCTTTGATCAGCTATTTAATTAAACGTGTGCTTGCTTGACGATGACTTTCTTCCAACTGCTCTGTCTGACAGCTATGCATTGTGTCCATTCCAATTATGCGAAAGTATTCACTATTCTTAGCCTTAGTTGCACGGATTCGCCATTTGCAACCATTGTCTCTGCATTTTATCTCAAATTGATCACTTGATGACTTATACACCTTTAACTCAAAGTGATTTCTTAATTCCATCAATGCTAATTTTTCACGGAGTTCATGTTTGGTCTTATAAATTTAACCAATACACACTTCACCAAATCCTATACTCGATGAGCCTTCACTTGACATGGTTATAGTTGGTGGAATGGGAGACAAATACCTTATGAACTAACTTGACGATGATGATAGAGTTATTTCACTGACTCTACAAGCATGACTTCCATCAATATTTTATCGTTCATCCAGATGCTCAGAAGTAGAACAATTACCCCAATGTTCGTGTCAAAAGCATGGTACTCATTCTGATGATCTTGCTGTTGATGATAATCGTAATACTCAGTAAATTATGGCTCTTCAACTTGTATAGGTGGGGAGTAATGTTGTGCAACCTCTATATTATTCAATTTGAATTGATGGCTCTCTTCCACTTGTATTGGCCTGGTATGAATCATATTTGTCAATGCATTACTTTTAATAGAGGATCTAAACGATGATTCTGGAATTTCACCTGTTGCATCTTCAATTCGTTCAAAGGTGACAAACAGTGGACAATAACCCTTCATACTTGTAGTGTAAGTTGGATGATTAACATTCATAAAAGCTTGAAAGCTGAATTCGTCGTTAATATCTACCGCAATCTTTTGTACCTCAACTGATTGTATACTCTCCGTAAATATTGTTTTTATCACAATTCTTTGCTTAGTAAGATTAATCTGATACCTCTCATACAATATTTGAAAAAATTACTTATAACTGATGTTCTCATCCACACAATAAGGTATTATCGATCCACTATTATATACTTCATCACCGTTTGATGTGGTCTCTCATGAACCTCCATATCAGGTGATAATTTTTATTATTCCAACCATATCTGTAATCAAATGCTCAACAATGTAAGTTACATCTATAGTTTTAGCATTTAGATATTGAATTTTTATCAATAAAAAATATATATTTATTAATTCAAAATTATTAATTCATTTTTATAACTAAATAATATAGTAAAATTGATAATAAAGTTAATTTAAATAATAAAATATAATATTATAGTGATAATAATGTTTAATTAAATATTTAAGGTATTATTATCTTTATTATTATTATCATTGAATACATTAATATATAAATATTATTAAATATTAAAATAAATTAATTTCTATGAAAAAATTAAATTTATTAATGTCTATTAAAAAAATTAATCTTAAATAGTTGAAAAATATTATTAATATAAAAAAATTAAGAATAAAAAAATTCTACTCAAAATATAAAATTAGACACTTTTTAAAAAAATTTTAAGTTTAAATTAATTTCATAAAATTAATAAATAAAATTAAAATAATTAATTTAAATTTAAAAAAATTAAAAAAACAAAATAATATAAAAAAGAACCCTATTTACATTCGAGCAAGCACAAAATCTTTGATAATATCATAAATTTGAAGTGATATGATAGTGGTTGTGGTGAGAGGATGTGTGAATAAGTAAAAAATTAAGGTTTGATGAAATTAAAGAAAATTTAATTTATTAAGAAGATATTTTTGTTTAAAAATAGAAAAATATATTATTTTTAATTAAAAATTTGTTAGGTGGATATTTTTTATTTTATATTACTTACGTGGGGGGTTATTTTTGGTTAAATCCCAGGAGTAAATGACTCTTTACGTATTAAGCTTGAAGAAATAATGAAAAGAAACAAAACAAAGCTGCAGGTTGAAGATCACAAGATGCAGAGTTTGTAGTGAAAAGCAGTTAAGCGATCGATTTTGTGCCGAAATTGACGCCCGTCAAGGATGATGACCTGCAAAGGAAAAAAAAAAACGTCAGCACAACACTCCATCGTGTAAACAATTTTCCTGGAGCTCGTCGGGTCGAATCAAGTCTCACCCGATTTCGACTGATGGCCAACGAATGGTTTCTGGCGGCGTTTGAACTTGGCGATGGATGGAAATAGATGGCCGTAACTTTCTGATGCTGTTGGTATGATTGATCGCTGCTGTATGTGATTGAAATGGCAAGGATGTTGCAGCTAACGAGCGCAAGATGTGAAATCCCGTTTTGGCTGATTCTGGTGGTATTCGAACGTTATACGTGGTGAAGATGTTCATGGTGTTTATTGACGGCTCCAGTTGCTGTATCGACAGCGGACATTAGCTATTGCTAGTGTTAAATTTTTATTTATTTATTTTTTTAGAGAACAATAATGGTGGGTATTTCATAGAAGTGGTTAGTGGATGTAAGTGTTGAATTGATTGTGAGATGAAATTTTGGATAGGTGACGACTGCAATCAAGTGTCACAAATGAACCCTAAGGGAGCAAGCGTCCCAATCTGAGGTTGCTGAATTTATGTACAACAAACTGAAACTCTAGGTTGTAAATGTCATTTATCTCGATAAATCTATCACAACATTCTTTCTTTATTAATTTGAGAAAACCTTCTCACAGAAAAAAAAGGAAGAACATGTGTGCAATTCGATAACAGCATTTTCCATCCACAGAACCCAGGCTGTGATGGACGATTCTGACTAGGTAAAGAGAAATCCACTATAGATTCATCCACAAAAGCCAATAAATAACAAGATTGAAATAGAGAAAACGAAAAGATAACCATGTGATCTATGCAAATTTCTTCAGTTTGAGAAAATTGTGTTTTTCCTACTTGCAAGTCAAGAGTTAGTTTTGCTTCAAAATGGCTCAACTTTTTAACATCTCCGAGAAAATAAAATTTAAAATTTCTTCACATGCTACAAACAGCAAGTCTTTTCTTTTCTTTCTGGTCTAATGTCCAAAATTAATTCCACTAGTACGCTCTTCTAAATTTCCCAAAATGCTGAGTGTGAGTTACAGGAGTGCCTTGTGCAGCTGAACGGGGAAAGAACAAGGCCTATCTACTTCTTCTTCTTGGATTTGCTGGACAGTGACTGAGTATAGGCAGTTCCCTGAAAAGAGGGATGCGCGCGCGCGCACACACACAAAATTATTAACTACATGTATATTCAATAATTACAGCCTATAAGAAGGTGGATTGAAATGAGCCCAGAACATGATCATGTGAGACTGAAATCTCTAAACACATACTACTTTCCAATTCATGATTAAGTTTGGTCAATTAAACATGAAAAATATTGACCAAATGATAATAATGCATAAACCACACACCTGAAGCCACTCATCCATTGAGTCATTAGTAGTTCCCGTTCCAACCTCCACTTTTGGAGCCTTCTTAGTTTTCTGAATAGCAGGAAAAAACAAAGATGTCAGAATCATTATGCGAACAAACATAAATAGAAGAAGATAAGGTATGGTACCATATCTGAAGATTCACTTTCTTTCTACCTTTGCAAAGCAAGTAAGCATTCTTCTACTAGAAAATTTTTTATCCAATATAATATATTATCTTTATAAATATTAACAAAAAAACTGTCTCAGACTATATTAGCATTCACATTCCAACAGCAACTAGCATGACAACATATATAGAAAACATATATAGAGAGATCACGGAGTCCTTGAAGATAGTAACAGAATAGCAGTAAATAAGAACCTTTGACAATTGTTTCACTTGACCATGAACCCATAAACCAAGGAGGACAAGCAGTGCAATTCCAAGGGAGACAAGGAAAACAGACTCAATGCTAACAAAACCACCATCCTCAACAACTTCAATGGTACCGTTGTAGAACGTGCTTTGGTATGGATGTTGCTCTATCTCATAGACAATGGAGCCCACGAGATCATAAGTTCCAGGCTGAAAAAAATTAACAGAAATGTGAGCACAAACACTGATTTCTTTCTGTCAAAATGTACACATTTCAAAGTAGGTAGAAGCCATGATGAAAATAATAGGAGCACATTTAACTCCTAGAGTAATGCATCTACCTGTAAGTACTTGCTGACAGCAAAAATGTATGGGAAAGTCGCCTGAGCTGAAGCTTTTACAGTTGCATTGTTGAAGGCCTAAAATAAGAGAAAATTTAAAGCATTAATAGGGAGGAATTTGCGTGTAAATTGCATTACAAGTATTGTATTGGTCAAGAGATCGTTGTAAACATTTGAACTATAACACTAGCTCAAGATTGACAAGAGTCACAAAGCAGAATCATGCCAACTAGGATAAAAGTATTCAGTTCTACAACCCTTGATATTTTCGGCTGACTGTCAAAATATACAAAAGTAACAACCACTGCCGCAGTGTAATCAGCAATGGCAGCACAGAATTCGAAAGCTGGCAATACAATAACTGTCAACTGTCTCATTTTCCAACACAGACATTCTAACATAATTAAACTCAAGGGTCTCCTAACTGGACATATATTTCAACAATCTATTTATCTCAAACAATGAATTAACTGGCCTTTTTGTACATAAAACTTTATCATCATTTTCAAACTAAAAAGCCAAGAAAGTATCTTAGACATTTGACAAACAAATAAAACTCACTTATGAGATTCACATGAAACACACCATAACTTGTTATTTGAAAAATATTTATTGATCACATAAAACATTTTAACTAATAATGAATTAATAGCTTTCAGTTCTTTCAACAATCGCAGAATTAGAGATGACACCACAAAACATAAACTAATAAAATTCAACTTAGAAATCAAAAATAGCAATATAATTATTCTACGGAGAAACAAGAATAGACTACCATGTGGGCTTTAGAAATTATAATTGTAGCTAGTCTGGTGATCATGCACATTCAGACTATGCATGCAAATTTAAAAAACCTGAAATTACCTGTTCAGTGAGATTTTGAACCAGCAGTTGATGATTAAAAGGTAAATGAACGCTGGCCTGAACAGAAATCACATTGATGCTTGACTCACCTGTTATTTCATCCAAATGCAATTTAACTAAGCACCAAACAATTTTTGAAAAATTAATAATTAAAAAAAGACAAGAGGCTGTATATACCGACATGCCACACAGCAAGAAAATATGGCAGTGTTTCAATTTCACAATTACAAATGAAAGTCATAAAAGACCCTCAAAGCAAGGTCAATTAAATCATCAAATCATAGCTATTCATTCCACAACTAGCCAAGAAAACCACCAAAATTATTCAACATACCATCGTTTTTCATCCCAACAAGTAGTTCAGTCTCTTCTCCAGCTGTCACCACTGCATTAAAGAAAATTGAATTAAAATACACATCTAAAATCACAACAGAAAAATATATTGCCACTTGCAAATTTTATATATTCTCACATCGAGCGCTATTTTTAGGGAAAATGCAAACAGTGTCCACTCCTGGAGCTGGGCTCAAAGTCCCATCATCAAAATCTTGGGCATCCTCACCAACAATCCCAAGATCACCTCCTTCAGCCATCTCTGCAGCTTCTGCTTCTGAATCTGATTGACACCTAGCAACTAACAAGGAAAAGACCTATAAATTACATGTATTTGCAAATAAACTACATCAAACTTATTCGTAAGTGCCTAAAATATCCAAACCCAAAAGTAATTAGATTCATCCATCAAATTTTAACGCTGACACAGAGTAGAATTTTAACCACCTAGTATAATCAACGAAATACCGGCTAATGGAAATACACTAGCATGCATTTTACTTTAGTAATGTTCAATCAATTCATGTTTACTTAGCAACTAAAGAGCACTTTAACATTTACAGCTGTCATAGATCCCCACTCTGTCTGTAATAAGCACTTGCTTTCTCAAAATAAGGGATGGAAAGCAGTTACGATTTCACTTTCAAAAGCAATTAAGCACCAAAAAGCAATGCAAATTGCGAACGCTTTCTGCCTTAGCTTTACAGTATAATAAACAATTCGATCAAAAACACAAGATTCTAAGATAAAGAAAGGAGTAAATTCACGGTCAACAACCAAAAGTCAAAGATCAGATCTTAATTATTGAAACAGATCAAAACGATCATATCAAGCACGCTGCATGCATAATGAAGCAGCGAAGATCATAATACAATAAAAGCGAAACGAATCAAAGAAATGTGTATTGTTCATGTACGGATCTAGATCTGGAATTGAGAAAGGTGACCTCGGAGAAGAGGAGAAGCGACGAGGAGGAGAGCGAGGAATAAAACCCTAAAATTCTTCATCGCGATGTCTGGTTTCCTGGTACGTCGCCGCTTTGGCCGAAGCTGACAAGAGAAAGAACAAGCTTTTGTTCGTTCTAGGGAGCAATAGGATCCTAAACACTGAGAATTTCCTTTTTAGTGTTATCACATGCGCACACGCAACACTGCCAATATCCGCAGGACACAATGTACTGTTACCACAGTCCTCCACTACGACGTCGTTTGTTTATAAAAAAATTGTGAACTTTCAACGAATTCTAATAAATTATTATTGAAGAAATCTTAGTAACAAATGACCAATGGTGATCAAAACTAAAATTTTCCTATTATATATATCTGTATACGTTATCCGAGAATTGAAATCCCGAAAAATTTTCAATTCTTTTAACAAAAACGACTAAAAA
Source organism: Trichilia minutiflora (assembly GCA_035590515.1). Taxonomy (NCBI): domain Eukaryota; kingdom Viridiplantae; phylum Streptophyta; class Magnoliopsida; order Sapindales; family Meliaceae; genus Trichilia; species Trichilia minutiflora. The sequence continues at coordinate 13,254 of JAVXUL010112704.1, forward strand.
CAAAATAATTGATTGCATAACTGGAAATTTCAATTTTTCAATAATCTTTTTAAGGAAATTCAAGTAAATGTTAAAGCTTATCCATGAAAAATATCCAACATATTTGAAATATACAAGAAGGCCAATTACGTTTTACAAGTTAGTAACAAATATGTTACTATTTAGAATACTTCCAAAAGATTCCATGGCTTCTCTTTTACATTTATGGGAAAAATAATCAAAAATAATTCAAACTTGCTCCATTTCTCTCTTATTTGATAAAAAAAGAACAACATAAGGGGTTTTGATTCTCGAAGGCTTCATAATTTTAGAGTTCATTTTTCATCAATAAAGACTAAAGTTTAGTCTTATATACTTGAGATGATAATTTTTTTTAATTAGAATCTTAATTATTTCTATAACGGTGTCAAAACCCTAATTATACCTTAATTATTATTAACAACCTTCATATCAATCATACTTGTATTAAAAAAATTAAATTTAGATTAGTGACTAATAAAGAAATTATATAAAATTTCTAACTCTTTTTTCGTAAAATTTTATCTTTAAAATCAATGTAATACTTGGACACAAAAGTAATTTTTGAGTACAATTAAAGTTGAATGAAAAAATCAATAATAACCGTACTTAAAGTAAATAATCACTTATTTGAAAGTTAGTTTTGAATGTAGTAAAAAATTCATTTAACTCAAAACCAATGGTGATAGTGACTTTCGAATTAAGAAAATATGCTATCACATTCAAGCTAATTGTTTATGCGAGAAATCGTAATCGTCTTCAATCTCGAGTACCAGTTTTTTTTTTCTTTTATTATGGTAGATCTTTTATAAAATACCTCTTTATAAAATATAGAAATATCAAGGATAAAAATCGATGTCCCGACAAAAATACTTCGATATTTAAGTAAGTAAGGGTTTTACTTGTGTGTAAGAGTTAAAAGAAAATTAGAGAAAAAAAGAGAGAGTATGTGTCTGAGTGTGTGTTTTTTGTGTAGGAAAATCAGAATATTAGTTACCGGTGAATGAAAATGAACCTGCCCTTTATAATCTATCAGTTTTTAATCATTTGTAGGCGTAATCATATATACGTATCACTGCATTATTGGTTTTCTTTGAAAGTTTGTTACGAAAATCACAAGATACGGATGTTATGAGACTTGTACTTGTATACGTGTATTGGAGAATATTTTAGAGAGTTGATAGGGTCGGATAACCCCCTATTGGGATATATTTGCCGAGAGGTATCAAGTCTTCGGGTGCTAACACGTATGTGTCTTCAGACTTATTGAAGAATATAAGGTCTCGGATGGTGGAGTCATGATACTCTGGTCTCAAAAACGTCTTCGCTAAGAAGTCCCGGGTCTCGAATACTGACATATATGTATTATTGGACTTTTTCGAAGAAGATGAGGTCTCAGATGATCTTACCAAACAATGGTCCAAATCTTTCAGGCTAATCAAATAAATCTAGGTCTCAGATGATGACGTCATTATAGTTTGGTCTCAGGAACTGAGTACCTTGGCTAATAGGCCTGGGCCTGGATCATTGGACTGGGCTCTCTGTCAATTACCCAAACATCGAGCCCCTTAATTTTTAATTAAAAAAGAAATTTTTAATTAAAAACTTAAAGAAATTACTGCAAAACTATCACATTAAATGTAATCCCTCGTGTGCCGTCCCCTTTTAAAATTACTCCGAAAGATGCAACCGTCATTTCATGTGGCCTTTCCCTATTAGCGTCCCCGACTAAAAGGATTGATTTCATAGGGATCCCTTCAATCCGCTTGATAAGGAGGGCCCCATTGGTTTCAAATTTGAAAAGATGTCTCCTTTCGTGTTTTATGGCTTTAGTGACGTAGCAAACCCATGTCTATTAGATTTAGCTTCGTGATTAGGGTTTTTCTACCTATACGTCTTCCCTCGACCCTACTATAAATATAGTAGCTTTCTATCTTGACTCTCTTTTCTCCCTTTCTTTCTTTCAACTCAAAACTAGCTCAGAACTACTCTGCATTCTCAGCAATCCTTGCCGTCCAACCTTTAGTCTTCCTCCTTTCGAATTTCACTCGTGATTCTTCTTTCGTAACACTCGGTGAGTTTCAATATCATAGCTGGTTTCTTTATCTTTGTTTTATAATATTTCTGTGCTTTTATGATAGTGTAAGATAAAAGAAACAAAACGTACATATGTAATAGTCAGAAATAAACAATATTTAAGAATCATAGATGAGAATAATCCCGAACAAAAACAATTATAGGGGAAAAATAGGACTTAGCTCATCTTTGACTTGTAGGTATTTAGTCATAGTGATCATAGATGATGCTTCTAAGATGTTGACGATCCCACAACAGCCTCATTAATTCTTTCCTTATGTTTTTTGGACAAAAATGGTTTCTATTTCTAACTCTTCTTCTTCTACAACTAAGGCTGTACCTGAGGGAGACAACTCAGGAAGGGATTTAGCATTGGTGGCTAATCCATCATCAATTTCAGAGGTTAGGTTCCCTTATGAGCACAACTATTTCATGTCTACAGTGTTAGAGACTGACCTCGAAGCTTATACTTCTTGTTTTGAAATACCTGAGGATGTTTACCTCCGAGCCCTTAAAGCCAATGAAAAACCCAGTAGTCCTCCTAAGGGTAAAGTTGCCTTTAATGAAGAACTATTCTATCTAGGGGTTAGATGACCTTTACAGGGGTATTTTTCTAAGATTTTTGTCTTATTTAGGATAACACCCTACCAGCTTAATTTGAATAGGTGGAGGACACTGCCAGGTTTATACGTACTATAGAGCCAAATAACTGATTCTTGACCTTCGTTAAAAGAGATAGAACATTTATTTACTCTTAAAAAGAATTCAAAAAAGAATTCGGGATGGTATTACCTTCAAGTATAGCCTCAAAAATCGAACCCAATCAAAGAAAACCCCATCTGTAATAAAGACTAGAAGAACAAATGGTTCTTCGTGGGCGGCAACTGGAATTCAGAATATGACATTCTTGTCTTGAGGATTTTTGGTGTCGTTTTAGTATGGGGTGGAGAGAGTGAACTAAGTCCTCGCAGCTTGGACATTATTAAAATAGCGGGATCTCATTCATATGATCAGAAAACTTTGCTTTCTAACATGAACCTATTTGCCTCGGGTTTGGTTAAACATGCTCCCAGTAAGGAGTTTGTAAACCTTCAAAAGAAAAATTATGCCCAGAGTAATCACTAATTTTCTTTTATCTTGTATAATTCAATGTTATATCATATTATGACACCTGTGTTTGTACTCTAAGGGCATATTCGTAACTTCATTATATTTTTTGTTTATGTCTTTGTGTCCATCGTGCAAATTGATAATTTTTCTGCCTAATTTTGGATATATTTTGCATTTACATTGATTAAAAAGGGTTTAAGTGAGTGTACGTTGGGACCTCATTTGTAAATTTTTGATTTTGGAAGGGACTTAAGTGGAAAAGTCCATTTTTGGCAATTTCGTTCGACCGAATGGGTAGTTCGTTCAACCGAAGTTGTGGCTTCAGATTCGTTCGAACAAATAGGGAATTCGTTCGATTGAAGGAGCCATTCGTCGACCAGTAATTTGCAAGCTCTTTGAGTACTATTCACGCCAAGGGATTTGGTCGATCGAATTGTTATTCGCTCGATCGAAGGGGGTAGTTCGGTCGAACAAATCGAAGATTCATTCGACTGAATCGACATAAAATGATGTTTTTACCCTCTTCTAGAAGCTTCCTCCTTAAGAAAACTTAAGGATAAAATGGTAATTTCACCCTTTTTCTATAAAAAGGGGTTCAGGGGTTGAAAATTTGGGTTTTCTTCTCTCTTTTCCTCCCTTCCTCTTCTCCTCACGTCCCTCTTATTCTCGCTCTCTAGATTTTGTTGATTTTTGCTGAAATCTCGATTTCTCTTCGCAGACGAGCTACATTTCACGCGTCTAACTCGTGGGGAGCATCAATTTGATGTTGGGAGCATAGCATTGGGTTTGGACGCCTAGGGTTCCAGAATTGGATTTGGGGTTTTTCATGTTAAAGGCGAAATTGGAGCAAACCAACCACACCATGAGGTTCGTAGCATCATTTCTAACTTGTCTGCATGTTCATTTTATATTTTATGAATTTTAATTCGTATGGGTTTTACTATTCATCCGAGTAGATTTTCATAAATTTTGCTCATTCATTTTAATTTCTATTCGTAATATGGGTTATAAGAGAGTCGTAGAAGTCGTTGGAAGCTAGAAATGTAATTTCAAAAATTTTGGGTAACGATAAACAGTAATTTTGATTACTATTTTGATGAGGGCATGGGGCCCACAAGTCAGAATCGCGTATACTAAGCGAAATGAGTCATCTTAGCCATAATGTGGGTCTATATCGATATTAATAAGATAATTAGAAGTTTGACGAGGATTTGAGATAAAGTTGCGTAATGGTCCGCATATTAGAAACCCAGAATTAGTATGCATTACATGCATTTGAGCATATACATATTAGAGCGTGTAATTAATAGAATTATTATGTGTGTCATTAGACGATGGTTCGAATCGAGGTGTTCGCGTGAGTCGTCGAAGAACGAGGAAAACTAGGGAGTGTACACCCTCTCTAAGTAGTGAGTGAACATCTTTTATTCTATCTCCTTATTTATATGTTATTTTCTTTATA
>JAVXUL010112715.1:0-17916 GCA_035590515.1 Trichilia minutiflora
TTATACCTGAAGCTCCTAGCTGATGAAGCGATCACCACTAATCCGCTACCTAAGCGAACCTGAAACTGATGGGTGAGGGGGATGAGTATACGAAAGTATACTCCGTGAGTGAACAATAAAATAAACACAAGAATACAAACTGGATTCATAAAATAATTCAGCAAAAGAATAAATAATTTTTTAGCTTGAAACATCATAGCCAATACTGAAAATCATTGGGCTGGGGCTATATTCTCGATGATCTCCCTGACCGTCAGCAGGTTTGTATGGAAATAAAAAATGTCATTTTATAAAAATAGATTTAAATGCAAGAAATAGAATATGTAAGATTTTCAGAAAGTATGCCCATCACTTACGTTGTCTCGAGTAGTCACTTAGTGACATCAATGACTATCTTCGATAAGACTCACAGGTGGTCAATTGATATCTCCCATACTATATCATATCATCCTATCAAAACCCCTACCTATGGTGTCACACCCTAACCCATGGGTCCCATTATGACAACCGCCACAGACCTCTAGGGTGTACTCAATCACAGAAAATATAACCTGAAGACCTGTAAGGCATTCATAAAAACCTATTTTTCACAAATATTTCATAAGCACTCCCAAAAACAATCCAACCTTTCACCCAAACTCCAAATGAATAAAACAAGGTCACAAACACTTCAAATAATACATGTGCACATAAATCAATAAAAGAATCTATAGGGATCAACCCGTCCCAAAAATAAGTTTCAAGTATTCATTACAAAACTGTTTGTCGTTCATAATATGCTTATGAATAAAAGGAAAACATTAATAACTACCAGTGGACTAAGAACTACAGAGTGAGTCAACCTGGTTATACCTGAACCTTCAAGTCTTGGAGCGATTACCACCACTCAAGCACGTCCTAATGCTTGCCCTGAAACTGGAAGGTGAGGGGGGTGAGTATACAGAAGTATACTCCGTGAGTGAACGAAATAAAAACATAATATATATATATATATATATAAGTACATATCCATACATCGAGTGATCCATGAGTAAAGTACGATTTGGAAACAAACAAATCAGAAGAAAACTTTCTTTATTTTGAAATCCTTGAAACATATTATAGAAATCATTGAGCAGGCTCCCATTCTCAGCGACTACCCTGACCGTGGGTGTCCCGAGACCATCAATGGTTTTTGTATGCAATTAAGATATGCTGTTTATAAAAGTAGATTTAAATGCAAGAAACAGAATATGCGGGTTTTTCAGAAAATAGACCCACCACTGACATTCGCCTCGGATTAGCCACGTGGTGATCTTGTGCTAATTCAATTGAGACTCACAGGTGGTCAAATCTTCACTCAAAAGAAAAATCAAACGCCGTATAACTCCTCCACCTATGAAGTCCCATACTCACCTAGGCGACTCCATCCACTCAGGCTGACCCTAGGTTACAACCAATAGCTACTGTGCACAACAAGCCAACACGGCCACATCACTAATATACAATAACACAGGCCTATAATGGCCATTATCATAACAAGTACAACAAAATACGAACAGGCCAACATGGTCGTCAATCCAAAATAAATACCACAATCCGACCCCAAAGGCCATATCATCAACACATCAAATATAATTGGCTCGATGGTCATAAACCAAAACATAAAACATATGTAATTTAAAATATGGCCCATAGGCCTCATCAATATAATCAGACCAATAAAATTCTGGTCCACTGGCCATATCATCGTATAAAAACATATATATAAATCAAATCATTTTGGAATCATTATAAAACCACATAACAATCTTATTAAATAAATAAAAACATATATATTATTTTCACATTGCATCATGTATCTATAAAACAAGGTTTAAATAAATTAGCAAAACTAAAAAGAGTCTACTCACAGCGTAGGGAGGGTATACACTCCCTAATTTTCTTCGTTTCTCGGCGAGTCACGCGAACACCTTGATCGCGAACTATTGTCTAACTACACACATAAAATACTATCAATAAGCGTTTTAATATACATATAAATTCAAATGCATGAAATGTATGCTAATCCTGGATTTCTAACGTCGGACCCATATCTAAAAATACTTAAAATCCTTGATAGACCTCGAATTACCCAATTAATATCATATGGGACCCACATTACATCTAAACCAATACTTTTCGACTAACTTACGAAATTCTAACTTGTGGGCCCCATATACTCATTGGAACAGTAATCGAAGTTACTGTTTATATTCACCCAAAATCTTTGAAATCATAATTCTAGCTTCCTACGACTTTTATGACATCAAAACAATCCGTATTACTTATTAAAATAAGAAGGCGAGGGCTAAATCAACGAAAATCTATACAAATACCCATATGCATCAAAATGCGAAATGAAGGTACAGACAAATTAGAATCGAAGCTACGAACCTCGTGGTGGGGTCGGCTTGTTCTGATTTTGCCTCTAACTCGAAAACCCCCAAATTTCTCTCTCAAAACCCTAGGTGCCCTTCCGCGAAATCGCACCTCTATCGTCAAATTGACGCTCCCAGTATGATAGACACGTCGAATGTAAGTCGTTGGTGAAGAGAAATCAAAAATTAGATAAAATATGGCAAGCTAGAGAGAGAGAGAGAGAGAACGTGAGAAAAGAGGAGGAGAAGAGAAGAAAAGAAGCAAAACCGTAAAATCCAGCCCCTCAGCCCCCTATTTATAGAAAAAGGTTAAAATTACCAATTTTCCGTTAAGTTCTCTTAAGAAATAAGCTTTTGGAAATGGGCAATCTCGTTATTTCACGTCGATTCGATCGAACGAACTTAAGATTCGTTCGGCCGAATCACCCCTTTCGATCGAACGAATATTAATTCATTCGAATGAAGCCTTCGGTGTCTACAGAAGTCAAAGAGCTCACAAATTACTGGTCGAACGATTCCTCATTCGTGTGAACAAACCAACACTTCTGTCGAACGAATGGCTCCTTTGGTCGAATGAAACTCAATTTGATCGAACGAATACCCCCATTCGTTCGAACGAATCTGATGCCATAAATTTTCCAGAGTGTCCTCAAAATATCGATCGAACGAATCATCCATTCGATCGATCGAACTCGCCAAAATTTGAAATCTCACTTTAATACTCCCCAAATTTAGAAAATATCATTGGAGTCCCACTCAAAATAAAACATACTTTTAATTACGTTGAGGTCTCTGCGTTTATGACCTCGAAACTCTATCTTAACCAATCAAATTCTCAATCCAAGTTACAAAAACAAAAACATTCTCAATGCAATAGTATGAATAGTAAAAATATAAAATGACTATTATGCCCTTAGGATCTAAGCACGGGGCTCACAGATTTAAGGTCAGGGTATTATAAACTATGAATCAAGGAGAGTGATGTGCATACTCTATCACTGTCTTACCCATTTGTTTCATCGAATAAACCCTCAATTCATTCAACCAAACGACTGTAAAAAGACTATTTTCCCCTCATCTAGAAGTTTCTCCTTTATATTTTTTTAAGAAAAAAATGATAATTTCACCCTTTTCTATAAATAGGGGGCTAAACCCCACTTTTCCAAGGTTTCTTCTTCCCTTTTATCTTCTCCCTCCTTTTCACATTTTCCTCCCTACTCTATACAATCCACTACTCCATTTTCATTATTTCTTCGATTTCTCATTAAATTCCTATCATATTACCAATTCCTAGCTTCTTATAAACTTCAATTTATTATAGAAAGTGCGAAAATAGAAAGAAAGAAGCTAGAGTTTCAAGATCCGTTTTAAGGGTTTTGAGTTCTAAGCAAAAACGAAGCAAACCAACAATACCATGAGGTAATTGATAATATTTCTAACCCATCTATATCATACATTCCACATTTTATCAAATTTTTAGAATATGGGTTTTACTATTTATCCGAGGAGTTTTCGCTAGTTTTATCACATGCATTTAAGTTATTGTACTCTATTTAGGTTTTAGAGAGGTTGGATAAATCATTAGGTAGCCAAAATACAAATTTAAAAAATATGGATAGGTAAGAACAGTGTTCAGGTTACTGTTCTTACGAGAAAGTGGATTCCACTCATTGATATCATAAAATTGAGTTAAAATACATTAGTTTGCCTAGAATGTGGGTTTGTACTAATGAAAATTAGATAATCGATTGAATAATGAGGGTTTTATTTGATTACACATGTTAGTCAACTTTTAAAACCTGGGTTAGCATGCATTGCATGCATACAAGTCTTATCATAGTTTAGAAATGTATATTAATATATTTTGGACTTATGTGATTAGGCGATAGTACGCGAATGAGAAAGCCACGTGAGGTGTTGAGAAACGAGAGTGTGTATCCTCTCTAGATTGTGAGTGGACCTTCTTATATTTTTACTATCTTTATGATATTTTCTAGTATTCAAAAATATTTATAAATATTTGAACAATTAAATTTCTTATGTTTGATACTTTTGCTTCCTATGATTATATTTTCTTCTATGAGTGTATCCTTACATGATTTAATGATAAATGTATTTGTTTAAATGATGACAGAAGGTCAATTATGAGTTGAATAACTTTTTGTATGATTTTTAAATGATTTGGTTTGATTATAATTCATTGATGATCATTGTGATCCTTGTGGACTATATGGGTATATATATGTGTGTGTGTGATTACACATTGGTGATAATAGCCATGAGAGTTGGGTATGTTTACTATAGCTACAAGGTTATAACCTAAAACGACCTTGGAAGAGGCCGTCTAGGTGAGTGGAGGTTTACAGGTGGGGGTTGGTATAAGGTGTTATGCTATTGAGATTGAATTCGACCACCTGTGAGTCTCATCGGGTTAGTCACGGATGTCATCATATGGCTACTTGAGCTAATGTCAGTGGTGGGCCTATTTTCTAAATAAAAATATGCATACTTTTATTATTTATATTTTAAAATAATTTTTATAAAGCTTTATTATTTTTACCTAAATACAAAATCCACTGACGGTCTCCGGATTGCCCAAGTCTAAGGTAATCATCGAAAAAAAGAGTTAGCCCAATAACTTTATATATATGTTTTATGTTTTCAAACTAAATCAATTATTTTAAATTAAATCATTTTTAGAATGATTTTCATATCATGGTTTTGTATTTTAAAAGAATGTGTCATCTCATAAATATTTATTTTACGTATTATTTATTTTGATATGATAGTTTTAGTTCACTCACTGAGTATACTCCCGTATACTCAACCTTCTCACTTTTCAATTTCAGGGTAAACCAGATTTCAAAGCACGTCCGTGCGATGGTGATCCTTCTTAGATTTGAGGATATCAAGTATACATTAAATTGACTCACCTTGTAATACTTATAGTCCATTGGAGATGTACCTTTGATTTTATTTCCATTTTGATATTTGACTCCAGGAGATTGTAAAATGATTTATAAAAGACTCTATTTCTATTTATATGGGTTTGATTATGCATTTATTTACTTTGATGGATGATTTATGATGAAATTGATCACTTGAAGTGTTTGAGGTTTGATTAAAATATTTTATGAAGTCTGGGTGCTTTGGATGAAAATATTTGGGAGTGTATAGAAATGTTTATTTTTGAAATAGGATTTTAAAGGCCTTGTAGTCAAGATGTATTCAGGGATTATTGAGTATATATTGGGAGTCTGTGACGATTGTCATATGTGAGACCCATGAGTTGGGACGTGACAGTATTGATACTTTGCTTGGCTTCTTTATGCATATGTTCCATCCACATTGCATGTATCGATACTTTCTTGAAAGAGTATCGTTACTTTTCTGCTTTCTGGATCTCATGTGTGGTCTTTGAAGAATTGTATCGATAAATTGAGCATTATATCAATACTTTTAACGTTAGTGACTAATAGGTGTCAATACGCTTGAACGATTGTATTAATATTTTCTTCAGGGTATCGATACTTTCAACGTCTGTGACATGTTGTATCGATGCATTTACTTGAATTAACTTTGACCATATCGATACTTTAAACATTTTTTGCCCTATTCTTATTCTTTGACAAATTGTATCGATACTTTCTTAAGCATATCGGTACTTTGAACGTCTGCCCTTCGATGTATCGATACTTTTGCATGACATATTGATACTTAAGCTTTTTCATGTTTGATGTATAAATACTTTGGCCTTCTTATGTATATAAACCTGCACTTAAACAACTTTCTCAATAATTTCACTTAGATGTGCAGTATTATTTAATATAAAAAATTAAGTTACCTTTAAATCATTCAATAATTCATTCATAAATTAATTTAATCATGTATTTAAATACTTTTTGTTCATCATCAAAAACACAACAGTATATCAATCTCCCCTTTTTTTAACGATAACAAAACACTCAATTTAGATTTGTGATAAATTAAATTTGTGAACTCCCCCTTAATCTAAGCATATATTATGTTGATACCATGTTTCCCCCTTTTTGTCATCAATCAAATAAGGGAAACATATATATATAATAAGCACAGATACCAATCATGATCATAAAAAACACAGAGATATAAATGGAAAGAAAATCAATGTAATTAATAAAAACAGATAGCAATATAAGTTCAACAAAATAAAATAAAAATCAATTAAACCAATAATACAAAATAAATCCAAGTTCAGTGAAATAAGTGTCAATCTAGAAATAGGTAAATCGAGATGTGGAAGAGCTGGAGTTGTCATCTGAAAAATAAACAGAGGTAGGAGATTGTCCAAAAGATGTCCCTACAAATGGAGAAGGAAAAGGACGCGAGCGATAATGAGGCGAAGGAGCACACTGATGGCATGACGATGAAGCTGCTGACAGTGGAGCTATGAGATGAAAGATGAAGACTGATTGCTTAACACAACGAAGAGACTCCTGAGTCTCTGTGCAAAATATGTCTACCATGATGCCTAAGCTCTAAATCTATGATGAGGAAGTGGTAAGAGCAGTTTCTGCTAAGTCAAGTAGCTTGTTGAGGTTGAAAAGTGCACTAGAGACCAAGGACTCTAGGCTGGACATAAACTCCAGCATCTTTATCAGCATGGAAGTGGGAGTAGGTTGAGCAAATGGTGCAAGCTTGGTAGATGGGGGAGGAACATAGGCTCATCTAATGGAGGAGGAGGCATAGGATTGCCCTACTGCTACTATGAAGGAGGAGCATCATCACACAATATATCATCACGCGGTATCGGAGGCTAGTCATATGGCACTCAAGTTTCGTTTGATAGCCCGGTATAATCCATATGGCACAAGGTGGCTTGGTAAGGGTTGCTGAGGGATGAGGCTCAGTAAAGTGTATGCTTTCTAGTAACTGTGGATCTAACCTAGCAATCATCTCACAGATGGCATAGCCATAATGTAACTGATATGTCCTAGAAGCATATGCTTGAAGAATGTTGTGAATCATCCATGTCACTATGTTCAGACGTCTACACTCTATAATACAAGTCATCCACCACAGATACTCTAAGATCATCTCTGAATATCTGGCAGATCGTGTATTCAGGTTGTATACGATGATGAGATGAAGTATCCTCTTGTTGATATCTAGTCGAGCAGGCTTTAGATCAACTTTTGCCATCTCTAGGTTCCTAAAAATGATTTTGCATGCATCCAAAGGCCTAAAGTTGTCTATTTAGTAAATCTCTCCACTTGTTATGAGGTCTAAATTGTTGGCTAGTCCGATCTCATTCACAAAAATTCTAAACCCTTGATAGTTGTACGAAACTGGTTATACCATCTTTGCTCTATCTGTGGGTCCATGATATCCAAATTAGAATAAAATAGTCTAACCAAATCCTCATAATAACAACACTGAATACTCAAATATTCTATCTAACAAAATTGCTCAAATATATCTAAGTATGGGAAATGTCTGAAACGTAGAAGGTTAAAAAGTCAATTACTCGTCCTAGCGATATTCTTTGGTGAGCAAACTGTTGGAGAAATCTATCATGCTACTCTTGCGATGTGAAGCCTCAGATGTTTAAATTAGAAGGTATTACTTAGGGGCGAGGTTCACTTGGTTCCTCATCACGTGCTCACTTTCATCTTAGACTGGGAATCTTTATATGAGGGGGTATATTTATAGAGAGAGAAAGAATCACATAACAGAAAAATCATAAATTTCATACTCTGGTATGGGAGAGAGAAAGTTTAAATGATGGTTAAGGGAAGTTTTAGAACACAAATGGGAAGTTATAAAGTTAAAAATCGTGTTCTGGTATTAATGTATGAGACAAGTATCGATAGAAGTATTGATGTTGGGTATCGATGCGAAAGGGTAAAGTATCGATACTCAGGAGTTTTTAAGACAGAAATCTGACATTGACACGAGAAGTATCGATACGAATGAAGAAAGTATCGATACTTTGAGCGACTTTTGAGAATAAAGAGAAACTATCAAAAATAAACATTAAATGGTTTATTAAAATAATCATTTAATGATTAGATAGTGTCGAAAAGGTGGGAAAATGAAAAGTTGTGCATTAATGACACCTTTTGATGCTTTGATTTTCATGTCTTTCAAATTTACGCCTCATGTGACGATTGAAGTATCGATACATGGTCTTGGCGTATCTATACTTTGAATGATGAACGAATCTATATACAAGAAAGTATTGATGTTAGCTAGTGGGAGTATCGATACGCGTGGAAAAAATTAGCAGAGTTCAGTGGAATCTAGGGAAAGTACCGATATATGGCTGAACGTATTGATACTTATGATGATTTAAGCTACAGAATATCGATATTTTTGAAATGAATATCCATACTTAGAATTAACAACACCAAAAATGAATCAAATGACAACCTTAACTAATTCTCTTCAATAATTAATCAAAAAAATTAACCAACATTCATCATTCTCAAATGAGTTCTAATATCACAAAATTTTTCTCTATTAAGGGGGTTAGTAAAAATATCAGCTAGTTGATCATTTGTGTTCATATACTCAATACAAACATCCCCTTTTTGCACATGATCTCTGGTGAAATGATGCCTTATCTCTATATGCTTTGTATGTGAGTGATGCTCTTGATTTTTGTTAGGTTTATGGCATTTGTATTATTATACATAATTGGAATCTTTTCAAGATCAATGCCATAGTCAGATAATTGGTGTTTGATTTATAGAAGTTATGCATAACAACTTCTAATTGAAACATATTCATCTTTTGTGGTTAATAATGTAACTATGTTTTGTTTCTTACTAAACTATGAGACTAATGCATTACCTATGAAGTAAGAAGTGCCACTTATACTTTTTCTATCAACCTTACAGCCTCCATAGTTAGCATCTGAGTAGCCTTTGAGGTTAAATACACTATCCTTAGGATAGAATAATCCCAAGTTAAGAGTTCCTCTAAGATATCTAAAAATTCTCTTTATTATTACCAGTTGTGATTTCTTTGGATTTGATTGAAATCGTTCACAAATACACACACTATAGAGAATGTTACATCTAGATGTAGTTAAATACTACAACAATGATCTTATCATGCCTCTATATGACTTATTGTTAACATTCTTGTCAAGTTCATTTTTGTCTAAAGAGGTAGAAGAACTCGTAGGTATATCCACATGCTTTCCTATTAAAAACTCAAATATTCTCAAAAGATCTTTTACATACTTTGATTAAGAGATATAAATTCTATCGTTTGTTTGTTTTATTTGTAAACCCAAAAAGAAGTTTAGCTCTCCCATCAAACTCATTTCAAATTCACTTTTCATAAGATTTGAAAAATTATCACACATGGATTTATTTGTGCTACCAAAGATAATATCATCAACATAAATTTGAACAATTAGAAATTCTTTATCTTTAGTTTTTATAAAAAAAAGGTTTATTAACACTCCCTCTATCAAAATTATTCTTTAATAAAAATTTACTAAGTCTCTCATACTAAGCTCTGAGAGCTTATTTCAAGCCATAAAGTCCTTAGTGAGTTTATACACATGATTTGAAAATTTTTGATCTTTAAAACTGAGAGATTTTTCAGCATAAACTTCTTCATTTAGAAAACCATTTAAGAAAGCACTTTTAACATCCATTTGATAGAGTTTGAAATCTTTAAAATATACAAATCACAATAGTCAATTTGAATAGCTTTTAGTCTAGCCACAGGAGTATAAGTCTCATAATAGTCAATTCCTTCCTCTTGACAATAGCGTTGAGCAATGAGTCTTGCTTTATTTCTAATGATATACCCATGCTCATCTGGTTTGTTTCTAAAGACTCATTTTGTTCTTATGGTTAGATGGTCAAGTGGTCCTGGAACTAAAGTCTATACCTCATTCTTTTAAAATTGATTTAATTTCTTTTGCATTACAAGGATCCAATCTTCATTATTTAATGCATTTTCCACTTTGCTAGGCTCTATATGAGATACAAATATAAGATTTTGAGGTAATTTTTTATATACTCTCCTAGTTTTAATACCTTTAGAAGGATCACCAATGATCAATTCTCCGAGTGATTTGATATAAATTTTTGAGCCTTTGCAAGTTTCTTAGAAGACATTTCTATATAATCCTTGACAACACTTTTTTCATTGTTCTTATTGTTAGAGATATACCTTAGATCCAATCGTATCATACAGGTCAGGGATATTATCTATAGTAAATATATCTTAATAATTAATTATAAACTGCTTATGATTAATTACAAATAGTATATTATTATCATTTTGCATTTTTTTAGTTGTGATTTATGGATTGTTGTAATAATGTAAAATGATATCCTGTGATATATTATATGTCAAGACTCTATCTACAAAGTATTGTATGTATGAGAATAAAGTTTATAATTTAAATACATCCGAATAAGTTCTTGATTGAATTAATGTCATTAGGGACGATGACATTGTATAATTGATATATTTAGTTGTTGTCAATGATTAATATCCGATGCTAATAATTGAGTGACGAGTCTCATGTCACAAGAGCATAAACATGAGTTGTACATTTGAAATGTATTATTAAACGTGACCAAACATAATGAATCACATGAGCGATTATCTGCAATCAATAATTCATCACACAGTCATACTAATGTACCATTAATTCTTCGACTTGAGATGTATGGCTGCTTTCTACAGTGAGGCACACCATTCACTTGTGTATATCGCACTGGGCTAGCCACGTCTAGTGAAAAAGCTTGATAGTAATGTATTCTTATTGTATAAGAATAGGTGATGATCAAGATAGAATCTACTGGTTCAGATATTTGAGCTCGAGATCCTAGGAAAGAATGTCATACACGGGGATCAAAAAATCTCTGGACAGAGTACACAATTTTTGAAAATGAGTTTTTAGATACGAGAATCCTGTTTATGATTGATTTTTTGATCCTATAATAGAGTTAAAGATTTGACAACTTCATGGCCTGCACTCGATCGGGAGTCGACAGCAGAGGGACTTTATTACATGTAAGTACGACTATATGGGTTTATCCGAAATTATATTCTTTGTATTTTAGGGGTCATGATATCTTGCTAAAGGTCACTCATGATTATTGAGAACTTCGGCTACAAGGAGTTTTACTGAAGTGATGCGAAAGGGTTCGTATTGCTCATGTCTAATTCACAATGGTTAAAATAAATATCATTAAGCCTGTTAATTATATTTTATATTGATAAAAATTAAATTGCTCTGATACATTGATCAATAGGCAATTTTATTCTTTAATGTAAAAAATAGATTCTCTCGACAATGATACGCTAACACCCGTATGTCGAGAGATGTTTCAATAATTTTTTAGAATACCGTAAATATGATTTACGGAGATATAGAAGATTAGAAAAAGATTTATATTTCATTTATTAATAAATAAAATTAGTTTATTTATTAATTATTAAATAAATATTATTTAAATGAATTGAATACTTATTTGACAAATGGCATAATTATTTAATGTCAAATGTCAAAATCTTATGCAATACATATTCTTTCTTTTTGGATGGATGGCTATGATTTATTCCATATTTATTAATTAAAGGTAATTAATTTATATGGATATATATATGTATTAAAATTGTTTAATACATACATATATATATATATATATATAAAAGTTTGAATTAGTCAAACTTATTATTAAATATTATTTGTAATAATATTTGTTATTATTATTTCTTTTGATAATGGATAAATATCAATCACTTTTAATAATTATTTTTGATAGTTTTTTGAATCAACCAATTATATTTAGTTATTTGTTAAGGTTATGATTGGTGGAATTTTATGACATATGTTTGTTTTAAGCTAACCAATGATATTAGTCCATTTAGCATGAAAAAGAAATAATAAAAATTATTTTTATTTTTTGGTTTTCTTTCCAACGTACATGTGTAACAAAGGGAGAGGAAAAAATATTGGATGGTTTGGTTTTTGCTTTGGAAGGCCATACGTTTTGAAATAATAGAAAAGGTGAGAATGACTATTGAAATAATAATACGGTTATGAACAAAAACCAACTAAAAGAAAGAAAGAAAAAGAAGAAGGAAAAAGATGAAAAATGGTTTTCATAAGTTTCTTACTTCCAAATTAGTATTGAGTTATTTTCTTAGGTGTAGGAAAATACTTACAAGCTTGTTAAAGCTTAATAAATTCCTCAAGTCTTTTAACACTTTTACCAAAACCATTGTCATCTAACCGACGTGTAAATACGTCTAAAGGCTAATTAGAGATGATTGGCTCACCTGATATCTCCATTGGGTATGATTTTCAAACCCTAGTTCATTGTTTTTCTTATTATATTAACTTGAAACATTAAAGTGTACATATAGATTTTATAGATCCTTTGATGGTTTTTAATTTTGGATGCAAAATAATTTTGGTTTCCATGTAAAATCCCCACAAAATATGGTATCAGAGCTTAATAAAATCTATTATATATATGCTTTGTGTAAATTATATTATGTTTTTGATGATGCAAATTATGTTTAAATATCAATAACATTGATATTGATAAGTTGATGGATTAAGAATATTTGTGAAAATGAGTTGATCATTTTGAATTATTGTTTGAGTTTTAATCGTCTTGGTTAATTTGTCCTTTGAGTTAATTTATATTGGCCATATTATACTTATAACTTTCTGTGTCGAGAAAAGATTTGAATTACAGGAAATTTGATCGAAGTATCGATACATAGGACAACATGTATCAATTGTAAGAACTAGCATGCCATGTTTCCTAAAAAATTAAAATAAATTTGCATGCCGTAGATCTAGGACTTGAACTTGTATATGGACAATTTAAAAGCTTGAAATTGTACTTTCATGTCTAGACAATCTTGCTGCCATCTTTTGTAATTTTTGAAGCTTTAGAGAACCAAAATAGATTCTCCTCTATTAAGTGATGTCCTTGGCTTATTGTTTCCCTCTTTGGCTTTCTTGGATTCAATCAAACAATTTGATTGAATTATGTTTTTCAACCAAAAATCCTAATTTGCAACACTTGGAAATTAACTTTTCACACTTAAAATTAACCTCTCAATTGTATAAATCACTTCCCAAGTATTATTAATTCACTTTGACTGAGTCAAAATGACAGAAAAATGATCACTATGTGTGAAAATGAAACTCGTGGCAAAGAGAGGAAACTTTCCTCTTTTGTTTTCTTTTCCTTTTTTCATTTCTTAAATGAAAAATTTAACTATAATTTCCTTATATATTTTTCTAATTTAATTAACCAGTAATTATGTTAAAATATATGGAAATTATTTTGCCAAATGGATGGATAATAATCAAACATATGTCATGTATCTTAACCATCCATTTGTAAACTAAGTGTAAGGACAAGATATAGCCACTTGTCAATATTTTATTTGTTAGGATAAAATGTTAACATACATTACTCATTCCATCACCAAGCTTAGGTTAACCAATCATATTGCCTTAACTTAGTATATTAGAATAATATATAAAATAATTAGGAAGAAATCGAACCAATTGTGGGCAAGATTCAATAGCTTCACCATAAAGCCGGTAATGGATGATATAACCAAATTAAACTTCTTTAATTCCTTTTATATCCTGAATTAAACTCTTTAATTCTTTTATTTAATTAATCTTGAACAAGATTAATCAAATATGTCCATAGACCATATTGACACCTAACCATGCAATACGACCCACATATTACAATGAAGTGCGGAGCTTTAACTATGAACCTTTCTATCATTAGTTACCATGTAATTCAATCCTTCCATCACACAATGCTCCAATTAGATCAGGGGTATGCTATAATCGTCAAAACCTTTTAGATCCAATGCTATATATAACAAATAATAGATAACTACTCTATTGTGTATATCTACTGAGAACACACTTCTCAATCATACATAATTTGTAACCCCGATCAAGGATTTCACAAGTTAAATCTGAATTATTCACATAGAGCATTCTATCTTAAACACTAAGGCTGACGAATCCTTTCTCAAACATTCATATACCTCCATGAATGTCTCACCACATCTAATAACTATCTATCATAAGTCTATAGACAGAATTGCTTTAAAAAGTATCAAAGTACGGCAATTCACTCATAAGGTAACCATGATATTGTAAAGTTTAAGGATTATTTACACCACTGATACAATGAATGTCCAATTGACGATTAAGTGTAATTAACATTTGGACAATTCATGCGAGTCTGTTCAGTTAACTCATACTCAACCAATGAGCACCTATACACTTCCTTTAGTGTCTTCACACAAGTAATCTATGAGATTAATTACCCTCTATCACATAGAACAAGGATAGTGTATACTAGTCTTTTCGATACTATAAAAGCCCCACTTTATAGCCCCATGACTAGGAATATTTAGGAATGATACTACTAATGTAAAGTCTCATAAATATGAACTCATCATAACAATATATAATGCATACATTCCATTGACTTTATCATTATATGTAAATTAAACAAACATACATATATTAATAATAAAAAAGAATATAATATAAAATAAAAAATGTTCATTTTATTAATCATAAAACTTACAAGAGCTTTTCTCTTTTACATAATTTAAAATTACAGATCAGATCAAGATTGGCTTTTAGGGCATACAACTCTTTCATTGATACATGATTTTTTAGAGAAATAAATATCGATATAAAAAAGGAAATGTATCAATACTAGAATGAAGTACATTCGTGGAGCTATCCATATATCGATATCTTAAAGGCAAGTATTAAAAAACATAGATAAAAAGTATTAATACACATAGATAAAGTATCGATACATACCTGAAAGTAATACCAGATATTGATACTCATCTGTGAGAAGCTCGAGACAGCGTGAAAACTGTAGAAGTGTCGATACATGAAATATCAAGAGAAATAAGTATCGATACTCAAAAATCAAATATCGATATAGAGACGAAAAATAAATCTTCTATGTAAAGAAGTATCAATACATGAAAAATGCCCAGTAAAGTATCAAAATATAGAACATAAGGTATCAATACAAGTCTCATCTGTACAG
This sequence comes from Trichilia minutiflora, assembly GCA_035590515.1. Taxonomy (NCBI): domain Eukaryota; kingdom Viridiplantae; phylum Streptophyta; class Magnoliopsida; order Sapindales; family Meliaceae; genus Trichilia; species Trichilia minutiflora. The sequence continues at coordinate 15,488 of JAVXUL010112715.1, forward strand.
TACAACGACTAGTTTCAGAGTATTAAATGTAACCATTAATGATGAATTAAAAAAGCCATTGGAGTGAATTAATTTAGATATAAATACAATCATTTTATAGAGATTAATAGTGGTGAGAAGATATTCAAGGCACATTATTAAGAAATATTCCTTTGAAAAATTGATTAATATTCTCTGAGTTTATCATCTGTAATTATTCTAGAGAGAGAATACTTTAAGCTTATTGTACACACACTCTATTGAGAGATTTACTTGTAATTCTCTAGTAATATCAGTCATAATATTGGGTTTCTCTTCACCCGTTATACGAAGGACTTGTACTGGGTTGCATTTTTCCCGAATAAAAGAAGTTATAATTTTTTGTTAGCCTTCATTGTTTAAGAAGGAGGTGTATCTTGGGTCTCTTTACCCGTAAAAAAAAATACTTAGTGATCCTCGTTGTGAGTAAATTCAACCAGAAAGAGTGAAGATAAACATGTAGTTGAACCACTAAAAAAATTATCTGTGCAAAGTTTTCTTTCTCTCTCTTTATTTTATTCTGCATTTAATTCCCTTAGTTCAATATGATTATTACTTTCACTCTCATGGGAAAACTTTGTGTTGCATAAAAGTTTAAAAATCCAATTCACCCCCCTCTTGGATTCTTTCATCTAGGCCTACAATTAGTATCAAAGCCTCACTCATGTCATATAGGATTAAATATCTGTGAGAATGTATATCATTATGGCATCTTCATCCAGCATTCCATCACACATGATAGAGGGTCAGTCTATCAATAAACCTCTAGTCTTTAATGGGTTTGACTATGCATACTAGAAAAAACGTATGTAAATATTTCTTAGCACTTTAGATTTTAATATTCTCATAATAATAGAGGAAGGTTACAACCCTCCGATGACCATAGATGAGAATACTAGAGACAGAAAACTAAAACCAAAAGGAGATTAGACTCCAAAAGAGAAAAATCTATTTTAGTTAAATGAAAAGACCATGAACGTCTTATATTGTGCATTAGATAGTTCAGAATACAATATAACATCTGGCTATGACATAGCCAAGGCCATATGGGATATACTTGAGGTTACTCATGAAGGAACCAGCAGACTCAAAGACTCTAAAATAAGCATATTAGTTCATGATTATGAACTTTTTAAAATGAAACCCCATGAGTCAATAAAAGATATATACACATGTTTTACTGACATTAGCAATGGTCTGAAAGCTCTTGGCAAGACATATTCGATTTGGATATCGTGGCTAAAACTTTGAGAAGTCTGCCAAAGACGTAGCAAGCAAAAGTGACTGCTATCAGAGAAGGTCATGATCTCAACAAGCTCCCTCTTGAAGAATTACTTGGTTCGTTGATTACATATGGGTTGAAAGCAAGTAGAAATGAGTAAGATGATAAAAAAAACGAGAAGAAAAACATAGCCCTCAAAAGCATAAGAAATGAGGAAGAAGATGAGAGTATAGAAGCTTAATCAGATGATGATGAATTTATGCTAATGGCTAAAAGGATAAAGAAAATATTTGGAAGAAACAAAGCCAGAAGAAAGAACTAGAAAAGAGGATACTTTCAGAAAGAAGACAAGTCCAAGTAGTTCAAAAGAACAAAGATAAGAAGAAGAAAAAAGATGTAATCTGTTACGAGTACAAAAAGTCAGGATACACCAGATCAGAGTGCCCTATCAGAAAGAATAAGAAAGATTGAAAAAAGAAGAAAGCTATGAAAGTCACTTAGGATGACTCATCAGGCGAAGACAGCTCCTTAGCATCTAAAATTGAACATGCAAATTTCTACTTTATAGCAAAGAAAGATGATGAGGTATTATCTAAATCCTCTTCTGAATATTATAATTTATGTTATGATAGTGATAATGAATTAATGAATGATGAGTTGCTTGAATTATATGAAGAATTAAAGTCTAATTTTGAAAGGTTATGTAATAAATATAAAGATAATAAAAAAATGCTCAGACTTAATAAAAAAAATGATGAATTAAAATCTAAGGAAGTTGTGTGCAAATGTGATTTTTTTTTTGGAAAAAAAGATTTATATAAAAAAGAAGAGGAAACTGTACAAGATAAGATGGGACAGAGTCCCTACACAAGCCCAAAAGGCCTCATAAGATGGCATAAAAGCCTAAAACTGAGCAAGCAGACCCAAAAAGAGAAATAGAAAAAATAAAAGCAAAAAGGAGACAATAAAGCTCATCCAAAAGTCGTATGTAGAGACCAAATATGAGCAAGCTGAGGCGGGATATCGTATCTGGAGACGAACTCTGAGATCCGATCGCGAACTGTGTCAATAATGTCAGCTATGATGGCTTGGGGAGAACGATGAATATGCTAAAAAGTTTGATTATTCCTTTCATACCAGATAAAGTAAACTGATGCAGAAAGGACCAATCGAGCTAAAGCATGTCTGA
>JAVXUL010112745.1:0-17914 GCA_035590515.1 Trichilia minutiflora
GAACGAATATCACTTCGGTCGAACGAAGCCTTCGGTGCTAGAGAAGTCCGAGAGCTCGCAAATTGCCGGTCGAACGAACCATCATTCGGTCGAACGAATCCATGCTTCGGTCGAACGAATGGCTTCTTCGGTCGAACGAATCTCTCAATTCGTTCGAACGAATCTGAAGCCAAAATTTTTCCCGAGAGTTCTCAACGGTTCGATCGAACGAATCATCCATTTGATCGATCAAACCCGTTAAAATTTGAATTCTCACTTAATATCACCAACACGAGCCTAGAACCACACCCACACCCACATGAATATAAAATATATATGCAGATGTACGAACGAAAGATGTAAGAAATAACAATTATACCCTCGGAATGAAACACGGGATGTTACAATCGCTCTCTACTCACCCGTCAGTCAAACTTTGACAAATAGGTGATTGACTTTATTTCCTAACTTAGAAAAGGCAAATAAATTTGTGTCTAAAATTTATTCTAAAATACTGTAGTACAAGCTAAATAATTAATATACTTAATAAATACTTTTAAAAATTATAAAACTTTATTATTAAATAAATAAATATGATCTATCATCAAAGATGCATGTTAATTAAAAATTTTGGACTAAGTAACAACAAATTTTAATATTAAAATTTTGATTCCTTTTAGTTTTTGAATTACTAATACTAAATTAGAGATTTACTAAAAATTTAGATAATACTCTTATAATATAACCTAGCTATATATATATATTAAACACAAACTGTTTCGACTCCTAAATAATTGAAGTTGAGTCTGTAGCGAGCACCACAACTCAAGCCCTAGGGCTCTTTATTTATTATATACGATATGATAGAATTTTATTAAATGAATGCCTGTATAACATGACAAGTTGACAACAAGTCCCTTAATTCCCCTTTTTGTCTTCCTAAGATTTCTTCTTTTAAAGTGATAGAATTAAACAAGCACAACTAAAATATACAAATAACATGGGATCGGAAGAATTTCGGATTATTAAAATGGGTAAGTGGGAACAAATCATATGCGTGGTAGACTTCAGAAAATGAACTCTTAACAAGAAGCAAACCCATCAAAACGTAATCATTACAATGTGATAATTGTGGATTAATTATATGTAATAAATTTAATTATTAAAAATATATTAATCTATAAAAGAAAATATGTTCTGATTTTGGACGAATTAAGCACTTGATCCACCTTAAATTACCAAACCTTGTGTGTTTGATAGGCTGTGATAAAGGCATAATATCATTCTACCTACATGTTAAAAGCATTCTTCATTTATAATTATGGGCAAGAAAACGTTGAGTAAATAAGAAAGCAGTATTGTTCGTTAGATTATGATTCTATCTCATGAGTATGTTTTCTAATCTAACAACGAATAAAAATTTTTATGCTAAAAGAATTTTTATTCAATATAAAAGTGAAGTTAAATTTTACATAAAAAATATTTTAAGTAAGACTATGAATAATATATATATATATATATATATATATATATATATAATAAATTTTTTTAATTTTTAAAACAAATAAATATTAAAAAAAAAGGTATACAAAGAATGTGTTGTAAAATGGAGAGAACAAGAAAAAAGAGTTTATAAGAAGATTAACGTTTTTGCTAATGAATGCTCTTCGAGTACTTGTTAAAAATTTTTATATTTAGTAAGTTATATTTTTTAATAGGTTAAAATTTATTATTAATTATTATATTAAATATAAAAAAATTATCATAAATAGTAAATATGAAAATCTTATTAGTGTTTTAAGGCCGTTTGTTAACAAAATCCTTTTTCTTATGAAATATCCAAAACATTATTTTCAAGAGTTGTGAGCTTCTACTGATACTTAAAAGAAATTTAATTATAATTTTATTGTTTGACATAATAAAAAATATTAAATTATATTCTCATATATATATATTTTTGAGTTTTTTACTTAAAAATAAATGCATCTCTTTTATTATAATTTATGATATATTATTTTGATGTACAAATTTATTTTAGTTACACACACGCACATACAAATATTTGACAACATGTTTAATTTGATAATTTTTCCTTACACCATGAGCCTATTTTTATTCGCAAGCAGAAGGTTTTGTTTTGACACTCCATTGGACGTTAATTATATATTATTTAGTATGATCTATCGTGTTCGTGCTAATTAAATGCCAATATTATTTTAAAATGTTTTGAAGGCACAAACATAATGACTAATTAATATTCGTAAAATTAAACTCGTGACAAATCATCTCCCATGGACGTTATAAATTCGATATTAGAATCCAATTAATATACACCAGTGAATAAATACAATATATAAAAAAGAAATTCCTATGAAATTCAAATTTTCTCTTTTCCTATCCTAAGAGAAAAGGATAATTAATATATATATATATATATATATGGAAATTGGTTAAAACAATGTTTTCACCGGAATATAATTATAATTCGTTAAGTGTTACAACTATTTTTTTCCTTTTTCTTCTCCATTCACACATCATCAATTTTGTCTTTCCTTGCACATTACACATTGCACATGCATATACTTTGATTTACAATTCACAAACCCCAACCCATACTAGCTAGAAGATCCAATAATAATAATAATAATAATAATAATAATAATAATCAAGCTCTTATATATCTCAAACAAAATAATAAAAAAAAGATAAACCGCAAAGACAATTAAGTCAACATATTTTCATATTAAAATATATAAAAAATACAATAATAATTCTACATTTTAGAATAATAATTAACAATTTAATAAATAGCTAGCATTTTAGAATAATAAAAGGCGTGATTGACACTCAAAAATAAGATGATATTATTAAGAGTAATGCTATATGATTCAAATTTTATTGTCATTTTATGTTTTAAATAATCAAGTAAGGTATTTATTGAATTGAAGGTGTAAACTAAATAATTGTTCTACAAGTTATTTCAATAGAATATTAAAATCATATTTTTTTTTATATTTTAAAAATTGGCTAACTAGCTTTCTTAATCTTTACTTTAAAAAAAAAAAATACACACCTTTTCTTACTCTTTTATATCTATATTTACTATAAATACACTTCCACTCTCTTCACAGTCCCATGATCCCATCTAGCTTTTCATCACATTTTCACTGGGAAAATATTCAACCATAAAAAATGAAGTACAAATCCATCTCTTGTTGCTTCTTCTTCTTTCTTGTTTCTCTTCCCATTCTCACTTGTTTAGCTCAGTTAAAACCATCCCAATCTTCCCCTCAACCACCTTCGATCGCCTGCAAATCCACTATGTACCCGAAACTCTGCCGTTCCATTCTTTCCGCATTCAAATTTTCACCCTCAAACCCTTATAACTACGGAACATTCTCCGTTAAACAATGCTGGAAACAAGCTCAAAAGCTATCCAAAATCATCGAATATTATCTCACTCATCAAAAGGAACGGTCCAAATTCACCCACGAGGAAACCGTGGCTCTGGACGACTGCAGGGAGCTGATGGACCTCAACGTGGACTACTTGGGGTCGATTATGGGAGAGCTCAAATCGGCCGAGTTGATGACGGATGAACTCGTAGACCGAGTCACGAGTTTGTTGAGTGGAATCGTCACGAATCAGCAAACTTGCTTCGACGAACTGGAGAATTCTAAGAGCGGCATTGCCGCCGTGTTGTCTGAACCACTGTCGAATGGGACTCGTCTCTACAGTGTTTCGCTCGGTCTGGTTACGCATGCGCTGGACCGGAACTTGAAGAAGAATAAGAGAACAAAACGGTCTAATACTTGGTTTCTGAAGAATTCGAACCGGGTTCGTGAACCGCTTGAAAGGCTTATCAAGGTAAACAACACATAATGATCATCCTAGTTATTTTATCTTTTGATTAAACGTAGACTAACATATCATAATTAAGAATTAAAAACATTTTGATCTAAAATTATTTATAAATTCTTAATTCTTAGTTTGTTTTTTCATATTATGATAAGATTTACTATGAGAATGTGATATTTATCGTGATAATAATTTTTTATGTATTAAATAATTTAATCTATAAAATATTTCTAGTGATCCAAGAGATTTCAGATTTGCATATCATAGAAATAGTATATATTTATTTATGTTTTTATATTATTTTAAAAAAGGAAGAAATTTATCAAATTTCTTAAATTGTGGTAGTTATTTATTTCAACAAGTAAAATATGTTAAGGTAGTACAAAGACAATTTAGATTGATTTTAAGTTTTTACGTTTTAATTTTTAAATTTTGTGTTGAACAATATATTAATATTTTAAATTTACATTGATCCATGGATGTAGTAATATATAATAATCAAATCCTATGAGAGGAAATGGAATGGCTGATTAGTGTTGATTTGGTAGGTCAAAATCTATTAAATCTCAAACATTTTGAGTATCGGAGTGGCTGATTAGTTTATGTGATAAATTAGATTTACAGATTGCTTGTATGTCCACGGGGACAGCTTACTTTCTTAGGTGTTTTGGACAAATAATTACTTACTTGGTCAAATAATTACTGGGTAAGAATAAAAACTATGTTATTTTATTTGAGGTCCTATCTAAAATAAATATAAATTGTTAATTAAATAATAAATAATGAAAAAACAAAATAGCAATATAAATAAAAAAATATATATATGCAAATCGATATGTTTAATTTATATTTTGGGAAGTGCACCAAAAAGCTGACAATGCTTTTACAAGAAGAGGTGGGTAGTAGTAGTTCAAGAGTAATTGCTGCTGTTGTTCGGGATATTAAAAGGGCCTGCATCTGCATTAAAGGACTCGTCGAGTCAAAAACTAGGTGTTTTGGGGCCCAAAGAGAAGTCTTGGTGGATTTACTAATATAAAGTACATTGAGTTGAGCCTTAAGCGGCCTGGTTATAATGTATAGTATAATTAATTGTTTGTAGTTATTGTTATAATAAAACACTTTTAAAAAATCGTTCAATTAAATTTAATGACCATAAACAGTCAAACTCTGTATTATACATAGTTTTTGAGTTGAGTGTTATTTTTTAAAAAATAAAAATAAAAATTCGGAGGGTTTTGTCTTGTGAATGTAAATAGTGGGGCCAATATTATAATAACAAAAATATTATTAAATAATAAGTTTAGGCACATGGTCTAGTTGCAAAGTCAACTCTGACCCAATATGTTGAAAAGAATGGAAGCCTATCTGTCTCCCGGTTCTCTCCTTAATTTTGAGAATAAAACAAATAAATAATATAACCATACAAATGGCCATGTGGTCCTTTGCTTCTGCAATATATGCAAATTCGCGGTTCTCTCCGAGCCACATAGCTTTGCGTGTCAAAGGATTTGGAACATGGTCAACTTGAAAGTGCTTAGAGATCATGCATGACAACTAGGCATTATGCTTTTGTGCATGTCCCAAAGTTATCTATGAAAATTAATTACTACAAGGTAGGCACTATTGATTCTTTGGAAAAATAAATATTTATATTTTTATGCTAATATCCCACAAGTCAGGGTCATCTAAAATACAAGTCACACTAAACTCTTCTATTGCCCGTTCTTGTTGCACTCAATTTCAAGATTTTGTTAAGACTATGATACATATTATCCTTAAACTAAAAATAAAGAAATGGTTAAGATATGAATGTAAAACAGAAAATTAATGTGATCGTTTAAATGAACTGCAGGCTCTAAGGAAGACATCATGCCACCATGATTGCCACAAAGGCGAAAGAACCCTAGAAGAATTACAAAGTGGTGGAATTCTTGTCAACCAAACTGTGATTGTGAGCTCATTTGGATATGATAATTTCACGACAATTGGTGATGCCATTGCCTTTGCTCCAAACAATTCCAAGCCAGAAGATGGATATTTTGTTATCTATGCGAGAGAAGCAATTTATGAAGAATATGTCAACATTCCAAAGAATAAGAAGAATATTTTGCTGGTTGGTGATGGAATAAATCGGACGGTCATCACTGGAAATCATAGTGTCATGGATGGATGGACTACTTTTAATTCTTCGACCTTCGGTAAGCAAACATCAATTAATCTTAAAACTACTGCGTTAGTTAATAAATTAATCTTCTAATTTTGTATCTTATGATTGTAGCTGTTTCCGGGGAGAGATTTGTAGCAGTAGACATTACATTTGAGAACACGGCTGGCCCTGAAAAGCATCAAGCAGTAGCTGTAAGAAACAATGCTGATCTCTCCACATTTTATCGGTGCAGTTTCGAAGGTTATCAGGACACTCTTTATATACATTCTCTCAGGCAATTCTACAGGGAATGCGACGTTTATGGAACCGTCGATTTCATCTTCGGTAATGCGGCTGCTGTTTTCCAGAGCTGTAATTTATATGCTCGGAAACCGCTGCAGAACCAAAAGAATGCATTTACAGCTCAGGGAAGAACGGATCCGAATCAAAATACTGGTATTTCCATTCATAATTGCACCATTGAAGCTGCACCAGATCTGGCTAATGATGTGAACTCGACATTAAATTATCTGGGTCGACCCTGGAAACAGTTTTCCAGGACGGTTTACATGCAATCTTACATTGGAAACCTAATCAATCCTGTGGGATGGCTCGAGTGGAATGGGACCGTTGGGTTGGATACTTTATATTATGGGGAGTTTGAAAATTATGGTCCTGGAGCAAATACTACAAGGAGAGTAAAATGGCCTGGTTACACTCTGATGAATGCTTCAGCTGCTTTGAATTTTACTGTATATAATTTCACCATGGGAGATACTTGGTTGCCTGGTACGGATATCCCTTTTAACGGGGGACTACTTGTTCTGAATTCGAGTACGTAATTTTATAGGTTGATCTAATTAGCAAGAGAGAAAAAATTCGTTCATTTGGTTTTAAGTGTAACTGGTTGCAATGCTATTGACTTCAAATCAAAGACTACATAACTACTGTATCTGATTGCAATGCTTCTTTTAATCTAATATTGTCGTTGTTGATTTAATAGAGCAAAATATTATTCATTTTACTCTAATATTTCATGTGATTATGAACCAAGATAAACCAATTGGGTAGAGGATCCAAAGTTTAGTTGGTAGTAAAGAGACATGATTTTGTTGATGAAGTTGTTGACTAGTTAGATCCATACACATTTTTCAATGCATAGATCACCGTCGGATAGTAATTAATCCATTATTAATACTATAATATTTTCTTTAAGATTTGATAATATTTTTTGAAAGTAACAAGTCAATTATTTCACAATTTTAAGATAAATTTATGTTCATCTTTTAAAAATAGAGAGGAGTTACTTTTAAACTGTAATTTTTATCAAATAATTGAGTAATGTATTTAATGTAGTTTTTAAAATTTCTATTCTAATTTTATTGTCATTATTTATTTAGCAAATTAAAGAAATTTGATTAAAATTATGATAGTTATGGTATATTATTAAATTATATTTTTTAAAGATTTATTGCATTATTTCAATAATTTTATAAATAAAAATAATATAAAGACATATATATATATATATAATATTTAATTATCTTTTTATTATAATTATTACACATCATCATAATATTTTAATAATAAAATTTATCAAATGCTCATCCTTTAATTTTTAAAACAATCAACACTTTTTAACAGCACGTTTTACTAAATCCTCAAAACACAGAACAATTTCAACATAACAATTTATAAAACACTAAGCTATTTTTTTAACAATTAATTATATAATCATTCAGAAACAACTTATTAAATAACAACAATCTCAAACTAGCCTTATGACCTATTCTATTTTATATATCTAAAAATAAAATAATTTTTTTTAAAGATTAATGTGAGAAAAATTAATCTTTTAACCTTTTACTTCCACTATAAAAAATAAAAATAAAAATACATTTAAAAAAGTACTATTAAAATTTTCAATTTTGATAAAAATAAATATTTTATATAATTATAAATATATCAAAATAAATTCAAAATTATTCGCAAGGGTGTACAAACTAATCAGTCTGAGACATCTGGTTATTGTGGCATCCCTTTAGCCAACAACTATATGCAAAAATTATGTCTTCATAACCAATATTTCATCCTTGGTCATGTACCCTTGACTGTAAATTGATTTTATACACAGTTGCAGACTTTCTTGTACAACATTTCAGATACAAGGTAAAAAATTTAATGAAGCTATGAGGAAATGCCCTAAATTTTAATCAAGGACTAAGCTCCACAAGTAACAACAAGATTCAGAACTACGAGAAAAATTGGTTGAAAGACAAAGCCTACCAGTCTTTCAATCAACATTCTACGGTCTGCTTAGAATCAGCAGCTCTGAAACATGGCATGTAGTCCTTGGAATCCACTGCTCTAAGAATAAAATTATCATTAGTTTCCCCAATGGCAACGAACTCACATGTTATGCGGAAACTCTTTCCTAGTGAGCGGTAGGAGCTCTTCAATTCCAACTTTCATGTTACAGCCAGATAATCTATTTGTAGGTCCACCCTTCATGACATCAACGTCCACTGTGAATGTTGCACACACAGGCCGGTGATCAGAAAAATGCGACTCTCCGCGTATGTAAGAAAGCTGTCGAATTGCATTTCCATGCCAAAGTATTCTATCACACCTGTATTCTAAACTGTTAAAACTTCATTCTAACTTGCCGTTGACAAATTGAGATAAAGTTTTAACTCTTTACTCTACATACCAAGCTGGAGTTCTTCTTTTGTTTTTGGTTTTTATAGTGTCTCCAGTATAGGTATCTGAGTTATAGGAGTATTTGTATGTAGGTGCAAAGTAAATCTTTCCCTCTTGCCATCCCTTGAACACTCGACCAGCATCCCTTTCAATCTTGAGCTGTCAAACAAGAAGCAGAGTAACTCCATGAGGATTGAGGACCATGAGTATATAGCAAGATGCAGAAAGCAAAAATCAGATTAGGAAGCCAATGAAATACTAATACCCTGAAAAATTGTAGAATGTGTTCAGGCCATGGGAATCACATGTCTATGAAAAACAGAGAGAGAATGAACAAAGAATGTCGATTGTTCTGGCATCAAACAGAGATCATATATTTTTTATTTGGCATCCATTCTCGTAGTCTGAGAGGCAAAATTAATCACTAATTAATATTATCGGTTTCCATAACAATTTGTGTTCTAGAAAAAAGAGCTGCTCTTTAAATTCTTACTGGACACAAAATGAATGATCACATATCTCCATAAACCAAAACACCCAACCTATTTGTTTTACTCTATCAGTAGAAAAAGAAACCACCTGATCTTTGTCAAGCAGTGCATCCCAGTTGTTGTTCTCCAGAAGCTTTCGGGTGTCAGAGTAACTCAATGCTATCCGGTAATTCAAATCTCCCAACCATATAACCCGACTAGGTCCAGTTTAAAAGGAAAAAAGTAAGATATCTAGAGAAATTGTTATAAAAAAACTCAATTACTTTTTAATAAATTCAAAGATGCTCACTCATGGTCCAAAATTTTCTCAGGAACCAGTCTACTAGGCATTCTGCAAATCCTCGGGAATTGTGTGTTTTTAAGTATTTCTATGACATCCAAATTTCTCCTAAGCTCATCACCCTCCTTCTCTCCAGATGCTAAATGACTGCATACAAAACAAAAGCTTGTCCGATGGAAAGACATACTAACAGAAATACACCCCTGCAACCACAGAACAAACCACATACGGACTTGGTCAATGTAGTAAGATGTAAGAAAATTTTCTTGGTTCTAACAAGATTTTATGTACCTATATAACATGCATACATCAGCAATAACTCACAAAAGGAAAAGCTAGAAAGATGCATGATGATATAGATGAAATTCTAAACTACCTTGTTTCCAAGGCAACCCATGATTCCACGACTAATGCAAGAGATCCTCAGGTGACGAACATGCTGCACTAGCTCCTTCCTCATCCAAACCGTGACAAATATTCCCACCATTTGCTTACTCACAACAAGGCTATATTTCGTCTGGCTAAAATTTAAGGGAGTGGAAACATCTGTCATTTCTAAATTGCTAGGCCCATCTTCATCATCTTCTGAAGACATGTCATCTTCGCTTATATTATTAGATTGTGGGCATGGAAAACAAAATTCCTTGGTGTATTTCCTTCCAAATTCAGTTGGACAGTTGCACATCTTCAGCCTCCTTTTACTCTCAGTCCTGAAAGTCTTACTGATCTTTCTAAGAGACGGTTTCTGGAAAAAGAGTGAGCTACTGAAAGATGGAGTAGATTTCAATCCTCCAGAAGCTGCAGTATGTGGTTTGTTCAGTGATTGGTTAATTAATGTTAGCCATCTTGCAGCAGGTTGATTATCCTCTATAACTAGCACGTTACCAACGTTTAATGGGACAATTTCCTGAAAACTGATAAATCCAAATAGCTGTCAGCACAAGGAAGAAATCCACACACACACACGTGATGCCTGAATAAACTTGAGCAAAAGATAAATAGGAAATATCCAATATGTGGTGACAATTCTCGAACAGAGTTACCCTGTTTAAGAGGGCAATCAAAGTTCTTTTAAAACTTAAGAGTTGTATATAACTGACACAAGGTCAGAGATTGGCAACTATTTATTGCAGTGTATTTATCATAAATTGATTGTGTAAGGCAGTTCATAAAATACATAACTAAACCATGGTTTACAATGAAAGTACAAAATTCATCTATAGAAAGCAAGTGACCTAGAAATTCAACTTCAGTAAAAATTCTGCAGAACTTGTTTTAAAGATAGAATTTTCTCAAAGCAAAGAAGAAATCACCATAGGAGAACAGGGCAGAAAACCACTGAGAGAGAGAGAGAGAAACAGTACCCTAAAACATATATATCTGATTGATTGTTAACCTGAAGAAAATCGTCTAATTTGAGGCTGCTGTAAGGAGGTTTTCCTCCAACATTCCATGTCGCCACAAAAACACTTTAACAGGAAAACAAACAAAAGATAAATTCACGCTCTAAACAAGAAATATTGAAATAGATGAGGAGAAAATATATCTGTTATGTTTACCGGAAAGACTGGACATTACAACCATTTGGCATTGGTTGGCCGTCAAAAAACAGCGACTCGAGTGCTGAATTAGGATGTGCTTCTGCAGGGATAAACAAGCAGGAAAGTTCTAATAAGAACAAAGAAAGAAAATTAAAACTTATATATTAACAAAATATTCTTGAAATTTTAGCCAGGGACATTTTCTTTAAAGACTGTTCATGCTAGCGAATACATCTAATACTTCTTAACTCAATCAAGAATTTATAATCGTGCAAGACAGAAAAGAAAGAGAGAGGAAAGACAAGTTGTACCATTCTTGCTTCTTTTCTATGTAAAGTTAAAAACATGAATATATTCTCAATTTTAATAACAAATTGCCATTATGCTCTCCTACAACTTTTTCCTCGTCATTGTCTACCCCTTTTTAACTCCAATAAAGCTTTTCTCAACTTAATATGGTTGAATTCAACTGTCCAAAGAAGATAAAAATAATATGCTATCTGGTAACCAACACAATATGTTTGTAAAGTAAAATGGAGTTATATCTTCACAACAAATGAAAAGTAAATATATCTATATGAATCTCCTATGATAAAGAGATTTTTCACAATTACGGAGGAGGAAGAAAGCACAACTTATTATGAAAGTATAAGTGTTGATAACCAATCCCATTAAAGCACAGAATTTACGCACTCAAGAGGGATAACCATCGCAATTGTACCTTTTTCAACCATTTTCCTTGCATTTTTCTCTCTCGTTGAGAATATTTTGTGGAATATAGACTGAAATTACAGGAATATGATTAGAATATTAAACAGATAACTGAAAAATCAATATTAACACAGAACTTAATTGATTGGACCTTTTTCTTTCTGTGTTGATTACTTAAAGTCATGTCGGAGATCACAGAGATCTCTTTAATGGCACTGACAATAAATCACCAACCTTCCTATCATCAATTACATCAAGAACACATTAAAGAATAGTTTCAAACAATGGCAATAGACATAAACATTCAAGACAAGATTCACAATAAAACAGAATAAAATAAACCAAATTACCACTACCACCAGCAGATATATGTAGTAGTTAATAAGATCTAAATCATTAATATTAGTGGCAAACCATGATGGAATTGCCAGCGCATACAGGTTTTTCTCGAGAAAGTCAACCATACCAATGACATAAATAATTGAATTATATAAACTAATTGCAAAATAAAAAGGAAAAGAAAAGAAACCTGAACACCGAATATTCGATGTTCTAGAACTGAGGAAACTGTCTGTGGTCACAACCATTGCTTTTCCAAGAACAGAATATTTCTGCCATTAAACTTCCCAAAGGATGCTTCGTAGTTCCCGAATTGAACGAATGAATTATAGTATATTTTTTTCGTTTACGTGCAAATAGTAAAATATGGGTTTGCTTATTTCTTTTTCATTTTCTCGAGAAAAGAAAATGGAAAAGAAAGTGGTCAAAAGTGGGAATCAAATCTATTATGTCTCTTCAGAATTGTTTTCTCCTTGCCGTTCTTTATGGGGAATTGTGTATTTGAGTTCTTCAACTTCTTCCTCGTGATTTATTTGTTAGATGCGAAAAAGTTATTATAAAATGCATCCCTATAGTTTGCAAACGTAACAAATTGGTCTATAAATTTATCAGTTGTCATAAATCAATCTTTATGAATTTATGTTTATCACTTCGACATTTTAACAAAAAAATAAATGAAATGAACTAAAAATCAACTAGTTCATGCTTTTTTGAATTAATTTGAATTGTTTGACATGACTAATTCAAAAATTGATTTGGTTTGATTCTCCATTTAGCCAAATTAATCTTTATATATATATATATATATATAATTTGAGACAATGGATAAACTAATCATTCAATCCTGCAATTTCTATTTGATTGTGAGGACTTCTGTACAACCTTAAACATAATGAGTATTAATTTGAGACGATGTATAAATCTATGAAGTAATTTGTTAATTGTATAAAATATACCCATTTGGAAAATATGCCATTTATTATTATTATTTCATCATTTTTTTAATTGGATAATTCCATGAGATCTGAATGAAAATGAATGAAGGGAAAGAGAGAAAGTGGCCACACGACCCACCTGTGTATCCTTAACTGTAGAGTCTCTAGAGTTTGGTGTCTTGTTTTGCCCGCAATATGCAAAACCCAGATCATAAAAATTAACAATTATTGAATTTGGTTTCCCGTCAATGTGACACTTTTAAAACAAGATACAGTAATCAAAACAATTGTAATTTTTGAGGGTAATTTTATATTTGCAATAATACGATGCCGTCAAAATTGAAAATTAAAATGCATTTTTGACTAAGAAGTTAATTTTTTATTTTTAATTTCTAACACGGAGTTCATTATTGTCTTTTCAATGATGACAATAGAAACGACACAATGGAGTGAATGGACCTTTCGAATTGCTTAATCAAAACAACTTGTTGGGTCCAACCCATTCGTAGCATTTGTGGGGTGGATTAGAAACATAATCTTTCAAAAATAGGAGACCTTGGACCAAAACAGAAAGCAAAATTCCCTGGGAATCAGCAAGAAATCAAGAATTATATTTTAACACAAAAAAGAAGAAAAAAAATATTTTGTTAATCAATCAAGTAAAATGTGATAGGGAAAAGGATCCCTTCTCTTCTATTAAAAAAAAATGTTTGGTGCCTACATGCTTTTCTTGAAAAGTGCAGAAGCCATAAAAAATGAAAGACAGGCTCCTTTCTCCATCGCCAAAAGTTAATTAAAAAAGAAAAAAAATAGATACGGTCTCACGGAGAGCGTGTCTGGAATTTCTATTTTTTGTGCTTCAAAACCTAAAGGCACAACTGAACCCCACTTCTCTTTGAGTTTTGTAGTAACAAAACCTCCTTCATTTGAATTTTCGCTTCTCTTTGAATGTCCCAAGAATATAATACACATTGCACCCATTGCCATATACAAAAGCAATAACTTTTATCTTATTCATTTGGGAGCATTTGAATTCCGTTGATACGTTCAGATCAATCCACAAAAAAAAAAAACAATCTTGTGCAATGAGAAAGAAATTGATTTTATCATAAATCATAGTAGAATAGTTCAAGCAAGAGATTATTTACATGTCCAACCAAAACTGACAATGACAATGGAAGACGACTTTACTACTTATAGTTCAAAATCATACATTGATTTCGTGTTCATATTTTGTTTTGCTGATACTAACATCAGGAAGTACAAAAATCTAACACAACTGGAAAAAATTATGCATCTAACAGGCATAAAGTTTGAAGTAGAATCTAAGCAGAGGAAGAGAAATAGAGATGAAAATTACAGGAGGATTGTAGACACATGGAGAGAGAACCTGATAAATCAAGACTGGGTAGGCAACATGGAGATGGAATCAGGTTCATGACCGTGCACCCTCAAGCGATAAATGCAAGTGTGGGAAGAACTTCCATGGTTGGACGTGAAGTCGAGCCTCACAGTGTCAACAATGCCTGAGCCTGGCAAGTCCAGCACATTGAACGTCTGTGCATTGCTTTTCTCAAGATCATAAGTAAACTCTGTCAACAGAAACATCTTTTCAGCACCAACTGCTATATCATTATTGTGTCCCTGCAGCCATCCAGAGATACGGCAGTCCTTGGGAGCACTGGATCTGTCATAGGCAACACTCTGTCCACATTAAAATGACAAATGAATAAGCAAATTGAGCTGTAATCAAGGCCTAAATAATTTTAAGTTCATAAATTTATGACAAATGACTAATATGAAGAACAGAAAAGATGAAATAATGCACACCAATTAGATAAAAGACTGAAAACAAATGTCTTTCCATCAAACCATCTTTGGAAAAATGTAGTCCATAAATATGGTAAGCCATAAGCAGCAACAACAGCATAGTAAATAGAATAAGAAAAAGGACGAGAAATGACAGCAAGAAAACTTGCTCAACAACACTGCATAGGCAACATTCACCAAGTAGAACAATACCTTTACAACAACACCAGTAATAACGCAATCATAATTTCTGTACACCATAGTAAAGCAATCACAATTTCTCTGTCCCTTTTTGTCAATTATGTTAACTAAAAATGAATAAAACCAACAAAAGCAATAGCAGTGTTGACAACTGGCAGAAAAAAAAAGAAGCTAAAGCAAAGACTGCAGCATCTAGCATTAGCAATCTTATAAGCCATGTCACAATCCAAACATTAAATGGGAGTAATCAAGATCAAATATCAAGCCCAGAATCAGATGATAACTTTGTTCTTTCTTTCAAAATTTAATAAATCAGGCATTACTTATTCTAACGGAGGCAGAAGTAAAATCTCATAAATTAATTATTGGTTCTTAGCCTGTTTTAAGACCAATTTTTTAATTTTAAAAATAAATATATATTGTTTACTATAACTCGACAATCAGGAATCGTCCTCCCTATTCTATGATGACTCAAACAAAATAAAATTTTAACCAAGTAATAAGCCTTGCAAAAATGATGTTATACATATGCAGATAATTGAAAAAAACACATAAGGCATCAGCATAAACTAAATATGATAACAAATAAACTGCCAAAGGATCCAAAAACAAATCCAGCTGTACATCACCCATTCATCCATACAGGATCGAAATAATATCTATATATATTTCTTGTTAACTCCTGATCAACAACTTAAGAAGGTAAAGGAAGAGCATTGGGAAATGAGATTCTAATTTCTACTATGTACACTTTCCTCCACCTGATAACAAGTTGCCAAGATTCTAATTTATTGCATAATAAAAGTGTAAAGTTGGCAACAAAATGATTAAAGACAGATAATATGTATGCAAAGAACGCCCAGTGAACCCACTCAGGATTTCATTGTCTTGCATGGTTTGGTTTATGGGAACAAGAATTTAACATATTTTTTCCCCATGGAAGGTAAAATCACTGAACAACATTCATCTTGACCATTGTCAACTCAATCTTTACCAACATATTAAATAATTGTTCACTTTGTTTGTCTACTGTTATGTCTCACCCTTATGTTAAAGATAAACCTTGTAAAATGTGTTCTTATACCTAGAAGACACATTTTCAAATACAGAGATACAACACATTTTCAAATACAAGAGATAGAACTCATCAGAACTAGCATAAATTTTGAAGCCATCTCTAGAAAATTTTCAGAATATTTGAAGAAAAAGAGATAATTTGGCTACTTCACAGGTATAATAAACAGTTTCAAGTATGCTTGACCCATGAATCAACAGACTCTGTTTAAGAAACCACATTTCAATTTGCAATAATTTTAAAAAGTAGAATTCAATTTCTTATTTTTCATTTTAGAATTTTTTTCAGTAAATAATATACAAAAAAAGACTGAAAGGGCCCATAAAGTGGAGTCTCACATTCTCATTGAAAACAACTGTTGCCTGACAATAAGCTCAAAAGGAATTACAGTTACAGGTAATGAACAATATATTTGACATCTTGCCACTAGGTTCAGTAAAATTTTATGGTGAACAAAACAGAAAGGCAAAGTTTGTTGAAAACTATAGGCAAGCATCTGTAGACTTTAGGACACCTGTGACACATAAAGCCATTCCATCTTTCACGATGATCCTTGACAAACAGAGGCAGCTGAGCCAAAAAATAAATTTCAAACTACTTCTCAAGCCACTCAAATTCAAGTCTGAGCACAAATATGAAAAAACATGAAAGAAGTTCATGCTTAGGTTCCAACCAAGCGACTATTTCCTCCATCAGAGCTTAATCAAGCTTTTACATTTGTGACAAGCTCAACCAATTCAATAACATTTCAATTCTTGTGCAGCAATACTGACATCTCAATTAAAAATTTTTGAAGATCTTTTCCGCCTAGGAAGCAGATAGAATTTCAGGGTAGTAATAAATATACACGAAACAAAAATAATAAAATCCAAACAATAATGTTGATACAGACTTATTTACAATAACTTGTCAAATCTCCTCGGCATGTACAACCAACTTATCATCAAAATTGTCATAGTAAGCACTAATAGAAGAGTTAAAAGGACTAAAACAATTGCTTGAAAAAACAAATCAAATTAATCTGTCCTTAAGTGTGCAGTGCAAATTCACATTAGAGAGAAAACAGAGTAACACTCACAAACAAACAGACATAGAGACACCAAGTTTTCCATGTATCATCTTTGTGTGCATGCCCATACTTAATACAAAGTTCAGTCCAACTACGCACATATAACAAACAACAATAAACAACAACCAAAAAAAAATCTTGAAACAATTGCAAGATAAAGAAATGAGCACTATAATCATATACTGAAAAAATTAAATTCTTCTTTAAGATTGAAGCAAGCAAAAATTCCACATTCTTCCTTAAAAGAAAATTTATAAGCCCTTCCCTTTCTTTTGTTAGCACAAGACTCAAAAGGCATTTAAATTTTTGTTTATAAGCTATGCTTGGGATCCGATATCAGAATGAGAGGTTGGAACTCTTACTTCAGTCCTTCAAAGCTTACAAAAATTTAGAGAGCATGGTTAAACCTTCATCCAAAGTCTAAAGTAGTCAGCAATAAGAATGCATTCTGCACCTTACTTAAATCACTTAGATACTCTCTCAGGAACAATAGAAGAAAGCCACATAATGACAAATCTTCTCCAAAAGGAGAAATGTCATTACATTAGTCTGAAAAACTAGATTGCTCACCCCACACACTATGACCTCTTATTTTCCTATAAAATCGTATGCATAGTTTCAAATGCTAAAAGAACCTAACTTAAGGGTAAACCTTAAAGCCTCCAGGACCAACTTAGTATAGTGAAAACAGATTCAGTATAATTGAGAACAAACTTCAATTCTACGATCCACAGACAACAAATCTCATAGAGGTACTACAAATATAATTTCCACCTAGTC
>JAVXUL010112783.1:0-17909 GCA_035590515.1 Trichilia minutiflora
TTTCATTGATTGGATTATACTAAGATGTTGTAATTAATCATTTTAAAAATTATATAATCTATCATTTAATCCTTGAAAAACTTAAGATATAAGTTGAAATAATTACTTGGCTATATATTTTAAATAATAACATACAAATTATTTTTTAAAATAAATTTTAGTCAAATAATCTGTAAATTATATAAGAAATAGAAATTGTGTAAAAAATATTTGATCATCCTTATGTTAGTAGGCAACTACCTACTCTATAAATAAATAAATAAATAAATGTGAACACATGATTAGAATAAATATCATATATAAAATCATTGGGTTAAATAATTTTCTAAAAAAGAGAATACTTCATATTTCTTTTCTATGTATATTAATAGAAAAATTATTTTCATGTATTTAAATATACTATTAATCTCAATTTATTTTTTTAAATAATTAAATTATATTTTTGAATTATTATCACTTTTATCATCTTTAAAGTTTGACAATATTTTACTTAGATGAGAAGAATATAAATATAAATATAAATACTTACCTCTCTCTTTTTTAAAATTATAATATATAATTATACATATAATAACAAAATTATATGTAATTATTTGTTTATTTTTTTATTAGTATAACATATATTTATTTATTTTTATAATAAAACTAATTAAATATTTAATAATTCTATTTTAATTAATAATTTATATTTAATTATTAGACAGTAATTATGTTAAGTAAAAATTATGAGAATTATTTTTTGTGAATTTTTAAATTATTCAGTATACAATTGATTTTTTTTACTACTAATAGTAAGTTTATATATTTAAATAATATAATCTAATATAAATAAATAAATATATTTAATTTTATTATTATATAAAAGAATATAAAAATAATTAAAAATAATATTTTTTTTAAAAATAGTGATAAATAACTATTTTGCTATTCTCACTTTAAGTGAAATAACCCTATTTTTAGAGATAAAAAATTAAACAAGCTATCACAAAATATTTTTATCTATTTTAAATACAATTACAATTTTTTTTTTTTGGGAAAAACAAAGAATCAAAGTATACTAATCAGAAGTTATTGTTTTTAAGAAAGAATCAAATTCCCATTAATCAGAAGTTTTTTTTGGAAAAAAATTTGTACATTTTTTTTAAAAAACCCAAAAAATAATATATTTTTTTCCGAAAGAATCAAATTCCCATTAAACACAAGCTATTTTGGAAAAGAAAATCGTATATTTAAAAAAAAAGAAAAGAAAAAAATATTCCCATATATTTAAATGAAAAAAAATAAAACATCAATGGAATCGAACACATGAACTTGGATATCAAACTCAAATTTGTTAATCAGCTGAGCATTGACAAAAGCAGATGAGGGTGATCCCAAGTAATATATATATTAATTTCCAAAAACAGGTGAAAAATATTTAACGAATTTGACAAACATACGACTCAATTGTGAACATACCAAACAAAAAATGCAACCAAATTTGCGGGACCTCTTTACTAATTGCCCGTGCCTATTTTTTTGGTAAATATTGTTACCCAAAGCATAAGCTGTTACTTCTTCAATCTCTTTCTCTTGTTCTGAATCCAGAACGGTTGCAATTTAAAGCAAATCTTATATATATATATATATACACGTATGTTTTCTTTTTGGTTTTAATTTTCTAATTTTGTTGAACTACTCTGACGTTTTGTTGCCTCCAGATTTGGCTGGATTGCTTCTTTCTTCGTTTATTGATTTCCCATAGTCAAATTCGTTAAGGTAACCTAGGTTTCAATCTGGGTGGCGCTGAAAATCGGCATTGAGTTTGATTGTTTTCTTGTAGGAAGATTTGAGTTTTGAAAAGTTGGAATTTTTTTCGTCGAAAATTGAGAATTGGGTTCCCGAATATTGATTGATGGCGGGTTGGTAGCTTTAGGTGATCTGGGTATCGAAGAAATTCGTGGAATTATTCAACCAGTAGTCTTTTTTTGGGTTTAGAGTATTGTTTCAAAAGAAATTTAGTCTACGATAATATAGTAGTTGTTGAAGAGATGTTCTATGGTGCTCTGGTATGGGACCCTTGGCTTATTGTTGCCCAAATTGTTTGTCTCCAATGCTTATACTATCTTACTCTTGGTGGTTTTTTATCCATTTTTGTTCGCACTCGTGTTTCGCATATTAGTCTTGCATACTTCTTTGATTATGCTACAATTACTGCTTCTACGGTCACGGGCTGGTGTGTCATTGCTTCAGTCCTGCTCGCTTCAGTTACTGGGTGAGAATTTAAGTCCCTTTGCATTGATTAATTATTGTGTATATTGCTTTATACAATTTGGTAGGGATTATTATGTTAAATTTGATAGGGTAGTGATAGTTGAAGAATTTGTGATGTTAGGTTTTATATGGTGTTCTTTAATGTGTAAATTAGTTAAGCTTAGGTAAGGTAATGCATGATGCAGTGGAAAAGGTGATGGTTAAATTTGGTTTAGCTCTATTATTGTTTATTAGATAGAAAACGTTGCAGTTGTTCTGAAGCTTCATTTTAGGTCTTAGCCATGTATTTGTCAATGTATATTTCATTATTTCTTCCATTGTAGTCAGTCTGCTTGATTATTAGCGAAGTCTTATTTTCTCTTGTTACTTGTGTTACAAGACAGTGTCTGGTTGTTTTACTCCTATCAATTAATGCCCATGGACATTAAGACAAACCTTAAATAATAATAGTTTTATAAATTCATATTCAAATTTTCTATTATAATCTCTCTGGTCATTTGCCTTAGTTAACTTGCACATAATTCTTGTTTATGCAGAGCTGGATACATGTTTTACTTAATTGAAAGGGCAAAGAAGTGCTTAGATTTTTCGGCTACTCTGTACATGATCCATCTTTTTATATGCATCGTATATGGGGGTTGGCCCTCCTCAATAACATGGTGGGTTGTTAATGGCACTGGACTTGCAGTGATGGCTTTACTAGGTGAATATCTGTGCATCAGACGTGAATTACGAGAGATTCCTATAACACGTTACAGATCAAGTAAGACCTTTTTTGAGTATATGCTAAAGTAATTATGTAAAAGAATGTTATCTTGAAGTTTTATTGTATTTTTGTGTTTATTTCCTTTTTTACTTGAAACACGTTTTTTAGTTAATTATCCGACATAGGTTTCTGACCTGTTTTGTTAATATGATGAACATTGGTCTGGAATAACTTGTATATTGGTCAATTACTGAAATTCAAATTTTGTTTCTGACATGCTGCCTGTGCTTATTGGTATGTGCTCTTGGGTACTCGGATTTGCATCTTAAGTTGTGTATCATAATCATAACTGTTTGTGCTGAAATGTGGTGGTGGTTAAACTGTTATGGAAATCTTCATTTATATGGACTCCTGAGATAGAAAAACAGTATAAAGCAAAATTGGTGAGTGTTTCAGTTAATGGAAGTTAGGCAGTGACAGGTATGATATTATTCTTGAATGCATGGTGATTCAATATAGAATGAAAAATATTGATTTGCCTGATGATGAATCCGCTTCGTTTAAACTATTTGACTTTTCATTGTGTACTGGCTCAATTTATATGTACATAGTGTGTTTTCTGACTCAGTGATTGAATCGTTGTTTAAAATGATACCCAGCACTCTCTTTTATGCAATTTATTGGTAGTTTAAAGAGAAATTCTAGGTTGCAGTCTCTCTGCTTCGACTGCTGAACTTTTTAGATGCTCCCTTGAAGAAATTCTGGTTAGTCACTTATGTGATAGTCTTTTTCATTGGGCAGCTGCACTTGCTGGTAACTGATAAAGTGATGCCTCCAGAAGTTGGTGCTTCTATTTGGATTGCGTTTTCTATTTCCACCTGTTCGATTTTTGTGCTTTTGACTTCGAATATGTTTTGTTAATTCATGAGATCTGTTTCTTATAGATAGCTGTGGCAGTATCTGTTTTCCATACCGTCTCACTTTTTTGAAACCATGGGAGCTATCAATAATTTATTATCGATGGATTTGAAATATCTTGATTACTTTTCCTTTGAGTTATTGTCTTTGAGTTTATAATATCATGGAAATCTTTTCATGCTAAAACAGTTTCATGGGCATTAGTTTCTGCAATAGAATTTATTTAGCCTTGGTAGCTGCCAGTAAATTTTTTTTTTCCACTTATCTTTTAAATGAAATAGTTGCTGTAATATCAGCTGAACTAATTGAACCATCACCATGCAGATGTTTAAACGACAAGAAGAACGCAACAGGCAGGAACTTGTTTTCTTGTGGGATTTTATGGCTTTTGCTTCTCTTTTTTGGAGGAGTTTTTAGGCAAAGCTTACTAAGTAACAGATCTACTCGGCGATAAAAAAGAATTGTTTAAATCTGTGGACTATTTTTTTTTGCACTCAGCAGCAGCTGAGAGCCATATGTTCGAGATTGTGTCTCTAATGTGAGAAGATGAAGCACATCAGACTCGTTATGCATGTGTTAGGGAACTCTTTTAATGTACAACTATAGTTGTTCTGAAGAAAGATGACTTGTTATCTTCCATATATATATATATATATATTGTTTACCGGGGTGAAAAAAAAATGTTTGTATTTGGGCAGGCTATATTTTGATGTGAACAATATTGAGTTTTCGGTTATGCGAATGAATTGGGTTTTGTCATCAGTAAGGTGAAATTTGATTACAATTGCACAATTTTCACGAGAACAGAAATATAAATACAAAGTTGGGATACAATGAATAATTAATGTGGTAGTTATATTACATCTATCATTGAATGATATGTTATATCGAACATTAGGTGAGACGCGAAGTTTGTTTTCACAGTTGTAAATCGAGTACTACAGGTATGGCCTTGCACTTCGTTTCGAATTGGTGACGTGCTTAATTCATTTTCAGAGGAAGGGCAGGAAGCACAATCATATTGCGTGCAACAGAAAACGTAAAACATGCATCTTACTATCCAAGGAATCAAAAACATTGAATTCGAAGTACGTTTCATTGATTCTTGGCTTCTTTTTGTTCCCTTTCTGGCTCTTTCCTTGGATTACAATTGTCCCTAAGTTTTAGGACATCATTTCCATGTCTCCTTCTTCATTTTTGTTTCCTTTTATTTCTTTTCCTTCATATAATGTTTCACTTGTTTTGTTTTCATTTAATGGTCATTGAACCATTGACATGGTTCTGCTCTTATAATTGTGTAAACATTAAGGTTGTAAATATGTTGATTGCTGTAATGTTCTGCAAAATTGGAAACTGTTCAGAATCTGCTGAGTTGAACATGGAAGATTTTTGTTGAAAAAAAAATTCCATTCAATTGTTTCGCTGACAGTAAGTTACATTCATGGTCAAGCTTTTCATACCCAAATGATAAATTCTAAAATTTTAAAATGAACAGTTTGAGAGCATATTAGATGCTTGCATAAGCCTACTAGGAAGAGCATGCATGGCCTGCATAGCAACATGTTTATCTACTTCCTATTTCTTGCAAAAACAAAAACTTGGTACTCTACTTGCTAGAATTCTTCCTTCCTCACATTGGCAAGATTTTTGGTTTGCTAGTGTTCTCTCTTCATTTTTCCTTTTGTTTCTTCTTCTTTGCAGCCCTGTGAGATTCATGGTTGAGCTTTCCACAAAGATGAAACAACAGTTACGGCTTCATCCACTGTGAGATAGAGTCCATTCAATCCAAAGAACTCCAAGACTTTGGATTGATGCAGCTTTTCTATCACACTTCCAACAGGATTTGCTAACACAAGCTGCA
Organism: Trichilia minutiflora; assembly: GCA_035590515.1. Taxonomy (NCBI): domain Eukaryota; kingdom Viridiplantae; phylum Streptophyta; class Magnoliopsida; order Sapindales; family Meliaceae; genus Trichilia; species Trichilia minutiflora. The sequence goes on from JAVXUL010112783.1 coordinate 5,739, forward strand.
TAGAAAACAATAAGTTAAACTAATGTTTGTCTGAATATCATTAGGATTGTAACTTGATTAGCAATTTTTACCTGAAGTGATCGTTTCTCTAGAGTCTTTCTGAGCTCACGTACCATGTCAATACCACTTGTATCTATGGCTGTCACGGCTGAAAAAATAGTATAGATATGTAAGCAAATGGGATTTTTTTAGTTGAATAAACAGTCACAAGCTAGGAATCATTTTTTCTTTATGGGTAATGTACCGGTCATGTCCAAAATTATGCATTTCAATGCACTCTCATTGTTTGCTTTTATCCATTCTTCCTCCTCTGAGATCCATCTTAATATCCTGCAGTTGAGAACATACGGTTAAGATGATGGAGTGTGAATTGCATAATCTAGGACAATGAAATCCTCAGTTAGAGAATTTAGGTGAGGATGCAGAAACAAAGACTCAGTGCATAGAATTTAGGTGAGGATGCAGAAACAAAGACTCAGTGCATCAGTGTAACTAACCGTTCTTGTAGGTAGGTGGAATTTGCAAAGTAAATGGGAGATTCAACAGCTAGAATGAGAAATGAAGAAACTCTTAAAGCTTCTCTGTAGCGAGTGAGGCTTTGATATATATGAGTTCTGGGTATGTTACCCAAGACTAATGTGTTTGGCCTTGTGACATGCAAGAGAATCTTGAAAACTGAAACTCCAACCTGAAATTTTCACTCAGAGCATTAAATAATGACAAAAGATTGTAATGATTTATGTGTAAAGATAAATATGAAATCTAATTTTTCAGTTAAGGATAATAAAAGAGAAAAGAAGGTCGGAAACTTACTGCAATGGCAAGACCGAGGGGCACGGAGATGAAAAGGACCCCAAGGAATGAACATAAGCAAGCAAGGAAATCAAGTTTGTCAACTTTCCATAATCGAAAAGCACCCTGATAATCAATAAGTCCTATCACTGCTGATATGATGATGGCTGCTAAGATGACATTGGGTGTATAGTAAAAAAGAGGCAAGAAAAACAGCAGAGTCACTAGCACGGCTGCGGCCATTACGATGTTCGAAACTGCTGTTCGTGCTCCAGCATTATAGTTGATGGCGGAACGAGAAAAAGATCCTGAAGCAATAATTGAAATGAAAGAATTACAAGCTTAGTAAGTTTTGAATATTGGACAGGCAACTAAAGTTAGAAGTGATAGAAATGAAAGGTGGATCATCACCTGAAGTAACATAGCATGAAGTACATGAACCAGCCATGTTCATGAAACCGATAGCCATCATTTCTTTGTTACCGTCAACTTGGTAATTCTTTAAAGTGGCAAACGTTCTTCCCACAGCAATTCCTTCCTATAATAACAGAAAAAGCTTACATAATTAGAAAAGTGTAAATATCATGCAAACAATATAATATGATTCATGATTTTGAGAAAAATCGATGTCAAATATTTCAAACATGACAACTAAGTTAAAAGACTATAAAAATACCAAGTAAAAATCCATCATAATGGCCGGAAATTGTCATATGAGTAAATGTATCTATGAGTGTTAGTTTTTGGAAACTCACGGTGAGAGATAAGATCCCAGTGACGATGCCTGTTTTGATAGCAACGACAAGGAAAGGGCCGTTAAAGTATAGCATGTTTGAAGAGGGTGGATTCAAACCCTTTGGCAAGTGACCAATCTGTAGACGAAGAAAGTTAAAATTCCAATAGTTGGTGAAAGGAACAATGTTTAAAGATTGCCTATGCTATGTAAGTGAAAGTAGATGTATATATTTGGTTCTTACAATTGATATCCCATGAGCCTTTGATTTGATGCAAAAGACTATTAGAGTGGAAAGAATTACTGATGTCAATGGGGCAACTGCCGACACCCAAAAAAGCTTTGGTTTTCTCATGCTCTGCATCAATTCGTTTAAAAGTTAACCTGTAAAGTGATTTGAGAATATCACATATTGTCTTTGTAAGAAAATTGACAATGCTTACAATGTGCCTTGATGTCAACAGAAAAACTAGGAAGCTGAAACCCATTACAACTGTTTGCCAGGACCACTGCACATCAATTGTACAACTTTTAATATTAGAAGAATTAGCATCTGCTTCATCTCATAGTGACTTAACAAAGCTGAGTTTCTAGAATTCATTCAGAAAGCAATTAAGATTATAATTAGGAGAATATCATTCATTTAAAACAACAACAGCACTTTGTAGACATTTTTTTTCCATGGTATTGCTTGACAATTGAAAGAGAAAAAGAAAAAGAAATTTTCTTGCTCTTATTATGACCACTTACCTCATCTCTCTGGCTTAAAACAGAGGACATTACGGGAACAAATTGCATCTTGGTAGTGAAATGAACGATTCCAAGCAATCCTTTTAGCTGTTGCAATGATACGATGACTGCTGCTCCAGCCATGAAACCAAGAAGTGTTGCCTTCGACAGAAAATCAATTATAAAGCCTAATCTGCAAACCATTTGTACAGAATCAGATAAAAAAAATTAGAGAAATTATAGTTGAAATGATCAAAAAGAAATTGATAATGCTTTCAAGTTTTGACACCTGAGTAGACCTAAAGAAGCCTGAAACAGGCCAGCAAAGAAGGTAGCTGTGAAGGCCAATTTGAGATACAAAATTGGCTCCTGGCTGTAAGAAACAGCATCTCCTAGCATTGAACCCATCACCAAAGAAGCTATTGAGACTGGACCGACCCCGAGATGTCGAGAGCTTCCCAGAATAGAGTAAATCAATGGAGGCACAAAGCTTGAATCTGCAAGAAACCCAAAACCAATTAATAAAAAATAAAATATATAAGGAAATGCTAATTATCATTAGCTATAACTAAAGAATTGAGGTACGGAATTGATACTAACAGAGGCCAACTATAGGTGGCAGATTTGCAAGCTTTGCATAGCTTATTCCCTGCAGTATACAGAAACCATCTAAGATTATCAGAAAGAAATTTTAATTTCTTCTTTCAAAATAATTCATTGTGAAAATAAAAAAGAGAACAGTTAATTTTTATATTTACGGTAGTGCAAATGCATATCATATTTGATTCTCAACGAACAGAAAACATGTGAAAAGACTTTAAGTGAAAATTTGTGTAGCGGTTAAGAACCAAAATCATGTTCAAAACCCAGATAAGCAAATTAATAAATAATTAATAACAGACAAATTAATTTGGAAATAAAATGAAACCAACTGCATGTAAGTCAATTCTCCACCAAACTTCAAAACCGACACTTTAATGATCCAAAACAAATGGAATATACACGGTAACCACACCCAAGAGTTCTTTGTCCCCTAATCCTTGTTTAGCGACAAATCAAACGAATGTATATATACGTGCATGATGCATGTATGTATATGTCTGAAACATGATGTATGCTTGCATGTATGTATGTATCAACCTATATCATTTTGTTACCTGAGGAATTGCAAGGCTAGCAATGGTGAGACCTGAGATGACATCAGACCTGAAAAGCTTAAGATTATACTCAGGTCCCCATTGGAAAATGGGGAAAAGGAACTGAATACCCAGAACAAGTTTCTTGCACCACTGTTGATTTTTAAATCTGTATAGAGGATCATCAGGGAAAAAAATTTCAGATAATCTGTGATTGAGTTTCTGGAGGGTTGTTTTCTTGGGTGGCAAACAAACACTGTGAATCTCCATTGGTGGAGTATTAGCTGCTGCTGTGATCATCAACTCATTTGATGAGATTCTGATGGAAGTTTCATGGCTAGAGAAATCTTCAACTCTATTTGAGTTTACACCCATTTCTGAAAAACAAGAACTAAGAACTTAATAACGGAAATTTGGATTGTTTTTTCTGAAGAAACAAGTTAGCATTTGCTTGCAATTTATAGAAGATAAAAGGAAGACATGCGTCTTGGGTCGTTACAGCAGTTGTTGCTATTTGATTCACAAGGGTAAAATTGTCGTTTAATGTATTTGGGTTAATTACTTAATTAATTTGTTTCCATAAATAAATTAGGAGAATAAGGGAAGAAATAAGAGTGGTCAGTATATGTGGACCCTAGAGAACACATTTTTTTTCTGATTTTTAAAAAAAAATTTTAATTAAAAATTTGTTTAATGCATTTATGCATAATGTTGAACAATTTAGTGGAGCCATCACTTTTGATGGACTATATATATTAATAATATTACAAATATGGAGTTGATTATAAATGTTTATTAACTTCCTTTTATGAAAATATTTATTTAATTTTAGATATTGTTTCGAACTCACTTCTTTAAAATTTACTTGAGTCCGAAAATAGATAAAATAAAATTTAAATATGTAAAACTAAAAAAAAAATTTAGATATTATTAAACAAGACAATTGATATAGCCATATAAATGCTATTTTACCATATGTTAACATGTTATAATATTTTGTAACGTAGAAAAGTTATATATTTATGTTGGACAAATTGTTTTTTATTGTAGTTTATTTAATTAGAATGATATAACAAAAAAGATTCAGATTAAAAAAAAAATTGGACATTAAATATAATATCTAAAATGTACATATCCTTAAATCAAATAAACCCATATCATCAAATCAATTTCTTAGCAAATTTTTGGGATAGTAGATAGAGAATTATTGCCAACGAATATAAATTTTTTTCTAAAAATTATTCCAATTTCAACTTCTTAAAAAAAGAAAATTTATAAAAATATGACCATCCGATTGGAGTCTCCCATTGATGCTACATACCTTTACACCAATTTCAAAAAGATTCTAAAGCAGCCTTGCTCTTTCTCTTTTCATTTTCCTCCTTAACTTTTGCCCATATGTAAAGGAACCAAAAAAACCAAAAAAAAAAAAAAAAATTGAAATTCTACCATTTTTTGCTCGTATAGGGAAGGCAAGGGATTGCAACATTGCTATTTTGCTCTAATTATATCTTCTTTTCTATCCATCTCCAAGCTGATTAGAATTGTACTTAGAAGTGCTTTTATATTGTTAAAAGCGCTTTCAATAGTTAAATATGTCTTTCATATTTGATAACATTTGTCCAAAGTACTCTGCTAAATTGCTATATACAATATTGTTTCTAATTAAAAATGTTTTCAAGCATGATAACTTATATTACATAACATAATATTTTTTAGAATTAGAGTTGTTAATTGACAGAAGCTGTTTGTTGTTTGATTCATGATCGTAGAAGTGTTTTTAGTGGTGCTTTTATAATTTTAGAATATTCACCACAATCTGAAAGAAAGACTCGTGAATTAGAAAAGGACTTTCTAAGGTTCAGTCAAACAACTAAAAATAAATTAGAAATGGGCTTGATTTTCTTTTTAATTAGAAAAGTTCTTCTGCTTATTAATGAAGCTATTTGAAATACGCAACTATAGAAGCACTTTCAATCATATTCTGTATATGATAAATTAACACAACAAATACAATTTTTGAATGGAATAATTTCATTTCTTTACTAGCTCATTACCCTTCTAAGCAAGTAAAGCCAAGAATCAATTTCAAACTACTTTTACAAAGGTTTCCCTAGTAACCTAGTTCAACACCTTCATAAGTTTATGAGATTATTTTTTTTTTCAGTCATCTTAATTAACATAAAATTTGACGTGTTATTTATTAATATTAAATTATTGATCAATCGATGCTATATCAATTGGGATATTATTTTTTTGTTTTAACTAATTTGTATATATTGTATTATTATTGTAGAAAACAATTTTGCTTCAAACCAGAAACAAGAAAAATTGGAACTTCAAAAGGTAATCCACTTTTTCATTGTTAAAATTTTGTTTTAGACTTTTTGAAATTATTTTAAAAAATTAAAATAGTTATTTGTAAAAATAAATAAAATAAATGTTGTTAGTGCTTCCTTAGTAGGATATTGGAGTTCACCTATTTTGATTGCAATAGGGCAAAATCTAGACCTACCTTCGACCCAGGTATACACACAAATTCTTTTCATTGATTTATCTTGATCCCGAATTATTTTGTGGGGCCAAAATCATTGTTAGAGATTAATAATATGGAAATTTAATTTAATTTAATTTAATGTTAGGTTAAATAAGAAGCTCATCACATATCATCAACTGTCATACCCACATGGGGTTTTGTATGAAATTGAAAATCTACCCTTAAATTTGTGCCGTTTGGTTGGCAGAAGATTTCACAGTTCCACCCTTAAGTTTTATTTTGGTGAGATCCTTGCTAGTTGGATATTTTTTTAATTAACCTGAAGTGATTTTTACATACTGCCGTTTGGCTGGCAGAAGATTTCACAATCTCACCCCTCAAGTTTTGTCTCTGTTTGGTGAGATCCTTGACAATTGGGTATTTTTAAAATTAACCTAAAGTGATTTATACTTACTAGCTTTAACAGAAAGTGCTTATTTAAAATTGTTTTTGAAGAGAATAAGCTTGAAAAAAATGTGCGGTTCCTTTTGAGTATATTGAGTTTTGATAGGTTTTCTTTACCTTATTGGTAAGATTATTTTTTATGAGACATATCACAATCAGCATGTAAATGTTAAATCATCGACTTGTGAAGATTGCTATGTTGTTTTACATTATTTATTTATTTTTCAAGGCATCACAGATTCTCTGCACTATGATTGTAATTTGTATATATATCTTGAAAGAGTAAAATTCATATAAGATTGATAATATTTCTTAATTATGAGTTTTATTTATTTTACAAGATTTTCTCACCAAAGAGATTCAATAAAAGTTATGAATTTTTAAAAATTTAATCGAACTATCAAAAGTATAAATATGTGTTGACTGATTCTACTTGTTAAATTTTGAATTTCAAGTTGAATTTTCGTTTACACCAAAATTAGGCAATAATTTAACTTGTGTTTTTATATTTTTTTATATAAAAATAGTCAAAGATTTAATTGTTATTTGATATTTAAGGTGAATTCTTTGATCTAAATACATTTTTATTAACCTACAAATCATCCAGGTAAATATGGAAAAGAAAATTGATAAATTTAATTTATTTTTGTAATATTTAAAAAATATTAAAAAATCCCTTTTATTGTTAAAAAAAAAGTTGACCTTTTGTTCCGTCAAGGACTTTCTTCTTCTTCTTCTTCTTCTTCTTTTTTAAATTATTTTGAATTTTCTCTATATATCCTTGATTTTAATTATTTCAACTGTATATATAATATGGTATGTTTCCCATGGCCATTTTTCTTAATTATATTTATAATTTTCTTGGTACATTTTACATGCTCATTATAGACAATTCATTTTCATCACGAGGTTAATGAATAATGAGTCTTGTAGTTAGCGAATTTACTTACTTAATTATTTAATAAATATGTTTCAAAAGTCATTTTCCTTTTTAGAAACTTAATGAATATCCAAAGAATTCCATTATACGCTTTAAAAATTCTATAAAAAGTTCTCCAATCTGCTGTTATGCTATTCTTAATTTAATTTCTGAACTTCTCTCAAATGAAGTCTTCTACGAATTTGTCTGTTATTAATTTGCTTTAAAAATTTTTATATTTTGATACAAGATTATTATTGTTTTTGTGGTTATTATTATATTTATTAATATCATAATATATTCATCCATGCACAAATATAAATTAAAATAATCGATTTTTAAGACAGTTTAAACTTTTTAATTGGTCTATTCTTCTTTGAAATTGCTAGTACCTTAGATAGATTAAATTTAAATTAAAAAATATTTATCAATTTAAATTATACAATTAAGCTATCATTTATTAAATATGCTAATTATCTTTATTTTTAATGTTGAAATTTTATTATATATAAACATAAATGTATATTTTTTTTTGAGGTTTTTTCCTATGTGACTCTAAAGCAGTTACAAAAAACATTGGTTCTAAATACATATTGATATTGGCATTTCAAAGCTTATTTCATGGCCCCACATTTTTTCATTGCAAATTCCATTGTACTCAACTAAATTTTGTAATTCAAGTTCTTGAGTATTTATTTTTTGATTTTGTGTATTTCTAAAAAAATTTGTGAAAATTATTTTATTATACAGAAATTATTTGAATATTTAAAATTTTAGGTATAATATGACCTAAAACTCATAATTTATTATTTTTTTTGTCATTATTAAATAAAATCATATTTCACCAAAATTTTATTACTCAATGCGTACAATCAGATTGTACGCATTGTGTTTAATTGCATTATCATTAAAACAACAACAACAACAACAACAAAGCTCTAAACTCTAAGCTAACCCTAGCATACTTTCCAATATTTAAAAGAAAGTGGAAGATATAAATGGGCTGTTGTCAATTCAACAATCCTGCAACACAAACCAGAATCAATCCCATCTGATCAGCTGGCAGTCAAAAAGTTTCTGCTAATTCCCCATTGAACATCAACAGGTTCTCTTGATTTTCCTAATTTCTTTTTCCATAAAATGAATAAAAATATCATAAACCAGAGCCACCAATATTTCCAGGCATGCAAATTGAAGAATATATTATGCATTCCAGGCACCATACGATCCTAGATCACATAATAGTCGATCTTCTTTTGTGACTTGTGATGAAAAAGGTGGAAAGGACAACAACCGGATTTCATTGTCCTTATGGGGCGAGAGGATGGCAATTTTTGCTTGCTTCTTACAAATACAGTGAAGGCATCATATATAATATCAAAAATATTATCCATTAATTTGTTAAGCATGCTATGTAGTGTATTCTCTTTTTCTTTTGCTGTTGTACCACTATTACTGACCTTGTTTGAGCACAATATTATCTTTTCTGAGAGCATTTTCTTTGCTTTATGCTTCCATTCGGATTGAGGAGAATATTCTAAAGAAGAGAGAAGGTTGATGTTTGTTGATCGTGGACACATGGTATGATCTTAATGGGAATCTTATTGAAGTTTGATTGTGGGGATTGTAAACCTCATTCCCTAAATTTAAGGGTATTTTGGTCATTTTATTGCTTAGACGTATTTTCGTTATTTTTATAAAATACATGTTTAGATATAATTAACGAGTGGAGAACATAATATTAAAGTCTAATATGTGATTTGCACGGATTTAGATAAGAAATGGTTAATTTTGAGAAAGGTTTCATATAGGATTTTGATGAGAACTCGAGTTTCCAAATGAATTTTTTATTAATCAAGATAGACAATTGGCAAACGACTTTTTGATACTTAAATAGAACTTAGAGATGGTCTAATAGATAAACAAACTCAATAAATAAACAATGAATTCTTATCGAAATAGTAACTTGTTTATAGATTTGTTCTTTACATATTTTTCCAAATTTGATTGTTAACTACCTAATTGCATAACCAACTATTCTATGCTCTAAATAATACATTATAACATAAATTTTTGTAATTAAAATTAATTTGAATTCATATATATATAGTAAAATCGAAAATTTAAAATCATTCAAATGTGAGACAAATGCTTAAAATAGGTTAAAAAGGTCACCATTTAGGCATTTATCTTGTAATATCTTTGGAATATTTTGATTTTGGCTATTGTTCAGAAAACCCTAATGTGAATAAAAACCCTAATTTCTTTTCTTTATTATTTCTTGCCCATTTTGATAAATTAAAGTTTGTAAGAGGTCTAGAACATTGAATGGAGTAAGAAATCGAAGAGAAGATAAAAAAAATTACAAAACTATTGAGATGGATTTTGAGAGATAAAGAGAAACAATAGAAAAGAAAAGAAGAAAGAAAAGAGAGGGAAGAAAATGTGAAAGGACGGAGTTTAACCCCTATTTATATTGCAATACAAAATTACTAATTTACGAAGGAAGATTCTAGATAGGACCAAAATAGATTTTTTGCAAAGATTTTTACTCATTTGATCGAATGAATCATGGGATTTATTCGAATGAATTGATGAATTCGATCAAACGAATTATAATTCATTCGAATAAATCATACTCAAAGACAGAAAGTCTTGATTTTATCATTCAAATAAATTGAGGTTCGATTGAACGAATTATATAATTTATTTGAACGAATTTAGACCAATTTTTATCGAGAAAACCCTTAAAATTTCGTTCAAATGAATTGATCAATTTGTTCGAATGAACTGATGAATTCACATATTTTCGCTTAGATCTTTAATCATATTGAAAAATATCATTTAGGTCTCACTTTTCAGATTAAAAATATTATTTAGATCTCACTTAAAATAAAATTAACTTTTAATTTTATTGAGGTTCTTGTGTTTATAACTTCAAAACTCAATTTTAATCAAACTAATTCTTTAAAATGATTATGGAGTCAAAATAATGTGTAAATTATTTATAAATTATAAACAAACATATGCATAAATAAAATAAAGAATTATCATATTATTTCTGAATTTTAGACACAAGACTCACATGAATAATTGGCGATTGATAATATTGAAGATACAAATTTTATATAATTTTTATTGAATATAAATTAAAAAATATTATATATATTATTGATTCTCATTGGTTGTATTAGTTTTATATCTTATTAAATTAAAATTATCATATTATTTTAAATTGTGTATAATAATTAATATGAAAATTTTATATTTTAATATTAATTAAACAATATTATTCCTTATAAAATAAACTTCATTAAAAAATTATAAGAATTTGAGTTTCACGTTTTTACAAGAAAAGAATTTCTCTTAAAATATGGAGGTAGATTTAAAGTAAAGTTTATTTTAAAACTATAACTCAAATAACAAATTAAAAATCACCCTTTCAACCATAAAATTAAATAAAAATTGTAATTAAATAGACAAATTAAATAATATTACAGTACTTTTTATTTTATTTTACTCTTACTTTTTATCTCACGTCACAAAATTAATCCAATTAATGTGAATAAGTAATATAACGCACGTAAGAACCATACAATAGTAACACACTAATATATATTTTATAATTAATATAAAAAATTTGTATCTTTAAATTTTTTATTTCAATAATTACAGGTGATATGTTGTCCCTAATATTGAGAGAATTTTTTTCGACAAGAAGTTTCCATATGGTTAGGGGTATATGTGGCAACTCCAATGGACAATTATTAAAAATTGCAAATTTTTAATTTTTTCTGAGAATAATTTTTTTAATAAAATACTGTTCAAATTAAAAAAAAAATAAAAATACTGCCTTCTATTCCTAAAATTCTTCGTGCATATACCTAATCCTCCACTATATATCATTGTTCGAGCTTCCAAGATTTAATCAAAACAATAATATGTTTATAATTCATTTGAAGTCAAATTGAGAGAATGAAGGCAGGCTACCAGTTTCAGGTTTTCTGTGAAAAACTATACATTAAAAGTCATACGTCAAAGTATAAGTTGTTTCATGTTAATAATTCTTCAACGCAGACAAAGTTAGAGAGTATATATATGCAATGGATCAAACACGTTTTGAATAGAGAAAAGGTCGCCCAATGCACAATCTGCTAGGTCCAAAGCGCTTTTGTCTAAAGTGCTTCTTCTGTGTGTAGAATATTGGAACAGCTGATCACGTACATTTCACTGGTTTAATTTTAGGTAATATATGGAATGGGGGGCCGAACAATTTGTCATAGAGTTGCTTCGAGACAAAGAAAGGGAAAATGACATATATTTATATGTAAGGTTTAGTTAATTAATTTGATTAATTTTAATAATTTTAAAAAATATCCATTAAAATCTCAATTCATGAATGCAATAGCTCTTTTGGCCAATACTAATTAATTAGAGAAAATAATTATTACACTCTTAAAATCTTACAAAAGTAAACATAACATATTTATTATTATTTATTTCACTATATGTATATTTATTTTATAATTTGAATAAAAAATTAATATTTTCATTCTTAAAGATATATCAGTACTTCAAATAAAAATTGTGTGAAAAGATAATTTTAAAAAATAAAAATAATTGTTGTCTTTTACCTTAGCAATTGGAAATTAATTATTTGAAAGATTGCATATAATTTTATTTATTTATTTTATAGTATATTATATAATAAATAAATTTACTGTTATTTGTAATATATGAACAAATATTATATTATTACTGTCACGACTCGACCCGTGGGTCTCATTTGTGACAACACCACAGACCTTCAGGGTGTATCTAATAACACAAAATGCAACCTGTAAGCCTGTAAGGCTGAAATCATAAACAAATATAAAACACTCCCAGAAAATTTTCTCTCAAAATTCCTCACTACTATTCA
>JAVXUL010112804.1:0-17906 GCA_035590515.1 Trichilia minutiflora
CACACATACCCAGCTTGTAAACTAAGTTGTGATAGATCCTGTAGTTAAGTCTTTTAGTAAACACATCGGCTAGTTGCTTGTCAGATGTCACATGAAACAGACTTAAGATACGATCTATCAGCTTTTCCTTGATAAAATGCCGATCAATTTCAATATGCTTGGTCCGGTCATGTTGTACTGGATTATGGGGTATATTAACGACTGCCTTATTATCACAATACAAGGATGACTTATAGTTTCCAGACAATTTAAGCTCCTTCATAAGCTTCCGCAGCGATAGAAGTTCACAGACGTACATCGTTGGGGTTGTGAATGATGGGAACGTGTGGAGATTCCCTCGAGTCCTACAATCAGCTCAACCCTACTAGTTTGATTAGCCGAACCACTATTAATAATAGATTTTCGTTGTAAGACCTCCTCGCCTGATGTATCAACACCAGCTGTAGCGATGAGTTCTATAATCAGCGATGGAAATGCCAGTCCAACGTACAAATTATCTGCGATGTAACGGATGGTGTCAAAGAACCATTGTCTTACATTAATTGCCATTCCAGTTTTTATAGCATACAATATTAGAGCCCGCTCATTGGTTACTTCAAATAAATGTGAAGTTGGGCTAAGTTTCGAGTATACAAAATGATGCCATAAAATCATCTCCCTCATTAATTCCTTTGTCAGGAAATGAGTTCTCAGGCCAGGCACTATCGTCCATTGAATAGGTTTGCCACAAATAACCTCTGCTACCATATCTAGATTCGCCAACTCAATAAACTATGCTAGTTCACAAATAGGGAAGGCCTGAAGCTGATAAAAATTGTTAATCACAAATACCTCATAACTGATTCGATTTTCATGGCAAAATGACTCTCGACAGTTCATTTCAGTTGCATTAGCATAAAATTCTCTTATAGCAGTCATGGCAGCTGCTTTCAGTTGAGCAAAAAATATTTTCCATTGACGTCAGAGGATTTGATAATCCAAATTTGGTGCGCCACTAATCCGATTTATATCAACACCACACTCTTCGTTGCTTCTGAAACAAACGAGAAGCAAAATTACATTATTGTGTACTTGCCTTAACACACTTTTCATGGTCTTTTCTCTTCATTTTGACATAGTAATTCTCTATTACAAAATTTCAATAACCACCATTAGGTACGAACATTTGTAGAAAGACCAAAAAAATTAATGCTCAAGGTTTTTCGATTTACCAAAAACAAAATTAATGTGTGCATAGAATAACTATTTATGCTACAATGCTTTAAATTTGGCTCTCCCTTTATATTGGAATTGTTCCATTCGTAGATAAAAAAGATTTATTGTTGAAGTGATACTAAGCTTGTTCTTTTGATTCTTGCTTATTTTTTACTTCAATTTCAAAAATTGACCAGTTAGAAGTGGGTATGACAATTATTTAAGTGAATGAGAAAACAGTAGTAGACAAAAATGAAGGGGATAATAAGAAAATATATTGTAGTGTGTGGGAAATAGCTGGGAATATGGGTAATAAAAGAGATTTAAGATTAATTTGGTTAGGTTGAAGGAGTGTGGGTGGTAAAAGAAGAGAAAGAGATTTGTTTGTGGGGGTAGTAATATGAAGACAAAGGGAGAAGAAAAGGGATAAGGAGGAGAAATAAGGAGTCCACGTGACAAGAAAAGTAAAAAAAAAAATAAAATAAAACGTTGCAGTGTGAGGCGTAACATTATATATATATATATATATATATATATATATATATATAATTTTACTTTTCTTGTATATTGTTTTCTTTTAAAAATATTTTTAAAGAATTATGAAAAATATTTCTTCCGGTTTAAAAAAATTAAATATTTTCTTTTATATGTTGACGCTTTTTTAAAAAAAAATCCATTATTCTAAAAATTAAAAAATTTCTATTTGTTGGCTAAATAATTCTTTCATATTCCAACCTTGTACAATTGTTAAATACATATTTATATGGATTCCCCATCATTTTTTCAATTCTAATAATTATGATTTTGCATAAATTAAGCTACATAAACTATAAAAGTAGTGTTTTCAACAAATATGGAACCAACATAGAGTTATCATCTGTGAACTTGAGTTATTTACAGTAACATAAGCATCATCAAAAAGTACTCCTCAAATTTAATAATTACAAATTAACATAAATCATAATACATAACCTAAAACAGTTGTATTATAATAGGTACAAAACTAGTCAATTAAACAATGGTTGCCAACAAATATTAAAACAATATTTCATAACAAGTGTTATGAAATATCCGGGCAGTTGACTAAAACTTTTGCATGAAAACTTCTATCTTATGATCAGGTTTGAAAGTACCCGAACATATAAATGTCAACCTGCAAATCAAATATAATCAACATTTAAACCATGAATGATACAAAATTTAGTACAATCCTAGTCATTGCACTTAAACAAACAAATGAAAATCACATGCTTACAGTAACAACATCAACACAACATCAAACATGTCATCTATCAGAGTGGAGAGGAATTGGATTCTTACATGTTGATCTATTATTACCAATTCCATGACATCTAGAGCATTTCCTCTTCATCATATCTTCCCCCGTGGATGGAATTCGTTATTTTTGGGGTCCCCTGGTGGGCACACGCTGAATAAGAGGATTGATGTTAATTTCTCGTACCTCCGAGGGAACAACCTAGTCTATCTCATCATCCACTGGTTGAATTGGCTCTGCATATGATGTGATAAGTGCTTCGATTGTATAGAATATCGAGCACAGAGAATTATACGATAGTCTAACGTGTCTACAAATAACAAGTATATGAGCGCATGGGATCTATTGCAAGTCAAACAATCTATAACTATTGTCCTCTATATTAACAATGTCAACCTTCCTATGATCTATTACCTCGAATTGGCAATGCGAAATGGAGTTAATAATCATTGTCCGGGTTAACTCCATCTGATCATCAATTTTTTTTTGAACTGCTTCAGTAAGTAACCTTTCTCTTGCAACAGCCACCTCCCAATGGTCATAAAACCATCGCTGCAATACTAATCTAATGCACTTGAGCAAAGACACGATAAGAAGGGAACGTGCATTCTTAAGTAATGCATTCATACTCTCTTTAATGTTTATAGTCAGGATGTCATACCTACGAGATGGAAATTGTGACCTCGCTCATTTATGAACCCCTATCCCATACTCTATGTAGTTAGCTGCCTTCGAATACATTGTCCTCAAACTGGCCATATATTTATTAACCTCACCAACTCGATACACTTTTGTAGCCTGAAAATATGCTTGCATGAAAGTGTCTGTCTTCTATGATTGCATCTTGTACCTTGACTTGATATTACCAGATATATGATAGGTGTAAAAACTATGAACTGCATCTAGAAAGACTGTGTAGATTCCTTTCTCAATGCTATTGTGCCGATCAAAATGAACATTAAGTTTTCGATCGGACCAATGGCTTCACGTAGCTTCATAAAAAACCACTCCCAATTAGCATCATTTTCTAAATCAACAATATCGAAGGCAATAGAAAATATTTGATTATTTTTATCAAGAGCAGCAGTCAAAAACAATGTTCTTTGATATTTGTCCTTTAGAAAAGTACTATCAACCGCTATCACAGGTATAATATAATTCTAAAATCCACGGATACAAGGACCAAGGGTCATAAAGAAATATAAAAAGTTATCTTTATCATCCTTGATAAATGCAGTAACTGAACCTGGGTTTTTATCTTCCAACACATGATTACACAGTGGGAGTGCTCTATATGACAGTGTTAGATCTCCAGCCATGAGTCTCAAAGCTTCTTCCTTACTACGCCACATCTTCGAGTATGACAACCGCACCCTATATTCCCTCTGAATGTCATCATGAATATTTCTAAGTGTATAAATTCTGTTGGTATTTACGAACTTATCTTTTATTAGTTGATCAATTAATCGAGAGCTTGCTTGTCGATGCTTTCTTGTAATTGCTCGTGCTGACAACTATGGATTGTCTTCATTCCAGTTACTCGAAAAAATTCATCGTTCCTAGGCTTCGTTGCACGGATTCGTTACTTACAACCCTCACCTCTACACATTGCCTCAAATCGATCCATAATGGACTTCCACACCTTGATTTTAAAATGATTTTTTGGTGCCATAAAATCTAATCTATCACACAGTTCCTGCTTCATTACAAAAATTTGACCAACACAGATGTCATCCAATTCTTTACTCGATGAGGCAGCATATGATATAGTAATTGCTGGTGGTATAGGGAGCAAATATCTAATGTATTGGTTCGAGGTTGATAAAAGAGTTAGGTGGGTACTTCTATTGGCGTGACTTCTATCCATATTTTTAATATGATCTCTATCACTATAGGCAAAATCATTGCCCCCAATGTCGGCCTCTTGCGCATAATATTCATGTTCTGTACCTTGTCTTTGAGGTGGTTGATGATCATAATTCTCTATAGTATATGGCTCTTTGTTCTGTATGGGTGAGGAGTAATATTCTAAAACTTTTGTATTATTCAAATTTACAGGACTACCACATTGAACTTGTATTAGCATTGTACAAACCGCACCTCTCAATATATTACTTCCACTAGATGATCGATACGGAGGCACAGGAGGAATATTATTATTTGGACTCTGTAAAAAACTTGGCCTACTACGAATTGCCTCGCCAATATCTTCAACGGTGATAAACAAGGAGTAATGTCCTCTCTTACTTGTAATATACGTGGGATTATTGGCACTCATAAAAGCTTGAAAGCTTATTTCATTTTTTATATCAGCGACGATCTGAGGCACCAGTGAGGGTTGTATATTTTCTGAAAATATTGTCTTCGTCCTAATTATAGAATGAGCAGGATTAATCTGATACTTCTCATACAACATTTGTATAAATTCTTTGTATCTAATGTTTTTCTCCATGTAAAAAGGCATTATTGAACCTTCTATGTATACCTCTCTGCCGATCGATGTGAATTCCCAAAAATCTCTTAACCGTGTGATTATTATTACTGATCCAGCCATAACTGTGAACAAATGTATAATGAAATGAATTCATTAATTTTTTAATTAAAAGAATTAATAAATATTATATTAACATATTGATATTTACACCAACTTATAAACAAACAATAGTTTAAAGATTAATATAAATACAGAAATAATAATAAATTATTTTATAATAGTTACTAAGTCATATATCAATTATTAATAATTTATATTAATAATTATTATTATTAAAAAATATTCTTAATGTTAATATTAAATATCTATATAAAACTTTTAAAATTTTAATTATAATATTTTATTAACATAATTATTATTTTTCTAAACATTTATATAAAGTTGTCGTAGTAAAATATTGTCTTCTTATGAATTAAAGTAGACTTAATAATTTTTCCAACGGTCTTTTAATCACATAATTTGGATATTATTTGAGGGTTCAAACTTAATTTTCAAAATAAAGCAGAAATTAGAATTCAAAACAGGGTAGTTCCATCCTGCCAACCAGTCAATTTCGAGGGCACTTTGACTAAGGAAATGAACTTCATTTTCATATTATAAGTACCCGTTGCGTACATTTCTAAGTATACTAAAACTTGCCTTTTATAAGTTTTTCCTAAAAATGTCTCTGTCTTATGGAAAATTGAGAAAACCATTAGAAGGTCAAAGCTGCCAGAATTTTTGACTTGCATGCCAATTCTTAATATACATATTAAAAATTTTCAAGCTCAATCCCAACACATGCTAATCATGGGATAGATCAACTTCTTATAACCAACCAATGTTAGCTTTATTTCAGCATTGCAAGATGTTATACATTATAACTTTAAGACAATAGCGTAATTGCACAGAGAGCATTACACAATAGACAGATAAAAACAAAACTTAAACCCAATGTAAAAGGTCAAAACTTTTTTTTTTTGGAGAAAAAAGATTTATATAAAAGAAAAGGAAAAGGTCAAAACATTCATCTTTGTTCATCCATAAGAACATCTAGATCATGAACATGCTTACAAAACAATAATTTGAGAATTTGCACTCTCATATGCTTGCTTCACAAGAATCACAGTATATAAGTTTTAGTTACTTTAATTGTGCAAAATATTATTCACACAATGAAGGCTCATCATCTTTTAACAAGAAAAATCCGCATGAATAGCACTCCAAAAAAAAACAATTGTTCCCAAAACCTTTATTTTACCAATTATGAAGCAGTACACTGATTGCACAATATTGTAAGCTTTAAAATATTCCATTTGGTCACTGAACATCCACAACATCGTCACCTTCAAGCACCTCACCTAACTATAAAACAATCAAGTGAAACATCATCACTTGTCTGGATTCAAGACAGCTATAGTAGCACAAACAAAATCCAAACTAATGGTTGTCTATTAGCTAATAAAAATCTCCAAAACACAGTACATTGTAACAAATAAAATATATTGACTCAACAACAAAGAGATTCTCTTAACACTCCATTCCAAATTCAGCTGTACCTGATCTTGCAACCCATGTGACAAAAGTATATAGAAAGGACTGCAATACATGCATTTGAATAGAACACTCTCACCAGATGGAAAACAATGAGTATATAATAGAAATAATTGATGTAATAAAAACCTTGAACCAGATAATACATCAACACTTGTTTATCAATCAGAAACAAGATTCAATATAGAGGTTGATGACTTCTTCACCAATATCATGTTTGTATTCAGATATTCGATAAGAATAAAACAAACAAAAATGAGTGAAAAGACCTTAATCCAGGAAAAATGCCTAGCTTTTCAGTAAAACATTTCTTATGAATTAATTTTCGAATAAAAGCAAATAAGTCTTTAATCATCATGGAAACAACTTCCCATAATAACCCATGGCTATAATGAAAATATTACCATCATTCACTTTCACCTTCGTTTCAATCTTTACCTTCCATAGAAAATCGCTTTTGTTCTTCAGCGATTTCTGCATCGAGTTTGCTGACACATCATCCAGTTGTTTCCCGTTGCTTTGTGCCGTGTTTGAACTTCAAGAATATTCTATTGCTAACAGGGATATCATCATCTGTGGTGAGTGATACGGTGATGGGGTTATAGTTAAAAATAACATTTAAAGAAGCAAAAGAAAGGAACTGTATCCACGCATTGCTTTGGTGTGAAAAACCATCTTCTGGATATCTTCCTTATATAAGAGATTCTCTAACCTCAACTGTTGCACCTGAATACATACACACACACACACACATATATACACAAATTCAATGATTTATCACATAAATACTCATATTATGCAATGCATGATCATACCTCTTTCTCTCTCTCTCCTCACTGTCAATGTACTGCTCGATTATATTCCCACTCTATTTTGAATCATTCTCAATTCTTTCAACATCACTATAAGCAAAAATACCATAATTTATCAATTCATTTGATAAACTAGGAAATCTCTAAATTCTAGGGTTTTTGTAAACAGTAACCTAACTACCTATTTCTCGATCTATACAAAATGATAACTCAGGGTAGAGAGATAAGTTGAGGGATAAGCTTATCCGAGCTGATAGGTGAGTTCTGAGTCTCTTTTTGCTTGATTCTCTCTCCTTAATTACTATTTATCCCTAGCTTTTCTCCATTATTTCTCTCAAATTATCGAGCAAAACCTTGATTAGAAGGGGTTCTTGAGCCTTGGTGTTAATTCTAAGATCATTCTAAGAGAGATGATGAAGTTTGGTGGGGATTTGGATGAAATTTATTTTTAATAGATAGAGAAAAGAAGTTACAGACGAGAGAAAAGAGGGGAAGAAAATGGAGAAGATGATTCCTTGACTTTTGTATATAGAGGCTCTGAAATGATCAAAATACCCTTTAAAATAAGGCATCTGAGCTCGTCACGTTTCCAAGTATTGATACTTTCTATCAAAAAGGTCGTTCAAGTCCTTTTTACTTTAATGTATCAATACTTCCATCAGAATGTATTGATACTTTCCTTTGCAGAGGCACTCCTTGTCTGTAATATCATAAAGTATTGATACTTCAATCCCAAGTATCGATACTTTTTGTTGAATATAGGTTCCAAGCCCAAAAGTGTCCCAAGTATCAATACTTTCTTCATAGAGTATCGATACTTTCAATTTTATTGTTCATCATGATTGTAGAGTATCGATACTTCTTTTTAAATTATCGACACTTTAATTTTACTGTTTACAAAGTATCGATACTTTCAATCCTCCAGTGCTCAGTATCAATACTTTAGCACCAAAAGTATCGATATCCCCCCCCCCCCCAACTCTTAAATTAAGACTATTACTTTAAATGGTCATAACTTTTGACTTAGATATTCACACGAAACCCATAATATATCAATGAAAAGCTCTCTCTAAGCTCTATAAAAAAATTTGAACTTTTTATCAATCAAAGATGATTTTGGGATCAAAATTGTAGTTCTTTCTCATAAACTCATTATTTTATACCACACACCTCCTCAAAAGTAACTTCAAGTTAACACACCTTCTAAAGCATGATCTATACACAATAACATATAGGAAGTCTCATGAAGGATTTACTATAATGTCCATAAACTTGAGGGATGGGGTTTACAGTCAAACTAATGATGAATATCATCATTGTAAGAAGTTCGAACATTGAAAGAGGAACTATATTTTTTACTTATAGACTTGAGACAAGGGAGGGCGTCAAGTACGCTTATATATCATGTTATTGAAACTAAATTAAATGTTATTTCAGATTCACATTCTTAGATTATAAATTCAGTTGCTACTTCATATATTTGTATGTATTTACAGAAACTTCATAGTAAGCAGTTACTGAAAGATAAAGCTGTCTTGTTTAAGATGATGAATGGTGCAACAGTTATAGCCACTCATTCTGGGACATATAGATTAATTTTCACATCAGGCTATTATATTATATTATACAATAGTATGTATTTTGATACGACCAACAGAAATATTTTGTCTATACATTTTTTGTGTAAATAAGGATATATATTTACTTTTAATGAATATAAATATTGTATTTATTTAAAAAAAAATTGGTTAGCACTGGTCTGAATGTGAATGGTTTATATGTTCTAAATACAAATGAGGTTAACATAACAAATACCATTAATAATAACAATCTAAAAATAAAATTAATTCAAGATTAATTTAAAATCATAGATTAGGTCATATTGGAGAGAAAATGATTATGAATATGAGTAGAGATGGACTTATAGGTCCATTAGATTCTAAACCCTACCCAATTTGTGAATCCTGTCTTCAAGAAAAAATAACCAAATTACTCTTTACTGGTAAAGAGAGAAAGCCAATGAAATTCTTAAATTGATACACATAGATGTGTGTAAATAATTTAGAGAAATGACTAAAGGTGGTTTCTCTTGCTTCAAAACCTTTACTGATGATTTTTTACGGTATGGTTATGTGTACTTATTGAAGTATAAATCTGAATCATTTAAAAAGTTCAAAGAATTCAAATCTAAAGTAGAGAAATAGACAGGGAAGAGTATTAACATACTACGATCTGATCGTGGTGGAGAATACTTAAGTATTGATTTTTTGGATTTTTTAAAATCATATAGTATTATTTCTCAGCTAACACCTCTTTATACCGAAACACCTGATCCAAGTCTATCAATAATATTGCTCACTTTGGCCCAACCTTTGGGACCTCACGATTTTGTTCTTGGTAATGAGTTATCCCGAAGACTTTTCAAGAGATCACCCATATTGGTACTGTTCTCGTCCAAGTACGCTTAATTGTGTAGTTCTTAGAAATAAACCATCACCCATCCTAAAAGGCCTTATTTACAACTTGGTTCCAACTCTACATATATAGCCCAGTAACTTTCTTTTACATTGCAATATGGGACTCCTCCTGTCCTTACAGCCATCTTGAAGCTTGCTAGGAACTGCTCTTTGCTCAAGCCTTTACCCCTGTGCCACTCCTCGCCCTTAAGAATCGGGATGTTATAAGCCCACTAGCTTCTATCGGCTCATCCTCGAGCCCACAATCGTATTGGAGAAGAGGTAGCTCTAATACCATATTATCATATCTGATCCAAGTCTATCAATAATATTGTCCACTTTAGTCTAACTTTTGGGACCTCATGATTTTGTTCTTGGTAATGGGTTATCACAAGAACTTCCCAAGAGGTCACCCATCTTGGTACTGCTCTTGTCCAAGCATGCTTAACTGTGTAGTTTTTAGAAATAAACCATCACCTATCTTTAAAGGCCTTATTTATATGGTTCCAACTTTACATATATAGCTTAGTAACTTTCTCTCACATTCTGATGTGGGACTCCTCCTTCCCCCATAGCTATCCTAAAACCTATCAAGAGTCGTTCCTTACTCAGGCCTTTGCCTTGGCGCCACTTCCTGCCCTCAAGGACTGGGACCACAGTATAATAGTGTATTACAAAAGAGAAATAGTACCTTACTTGATATAGTACGAGTTATAATGAGATTTACTAACTTACATATATATTGTTAGGGATATACTCTTTACACCGCGATCTACATCTTGAACAGAACCTTATCTAAAGTAGTTTCTAAAACTCTATTTGAGATATAATTTGAGAAGAAACCTAACTTCAATCATATGAAGCCTTGGGGATGTCTAACTTATGTTAAACTTGTTAAGTATGATAAGTTGGATACGAGATTTAAAAAGGGTTGATTTATTAGCTATCCTAAAGAGAGTTTAGGATATTATCTTACTTTTATACTGATTGTAGTATTTTGATCAGTAGACACACATAGTTCTTCGAGAATTAATTCATTGAGGAAGGTGGTGTAGGTAGAAAAATTAAACTCTCAGAGGAGTCTGGAGAGTTTGATGACGATCAAATTCAAATAGATGAACCTATTGATGTGTATAAATCGATTCGTGTTAATAAACGTATTCTATTGGAATCTCAACCTTTAGTAGACCAATCTCTTCATAGATCCACTAGGATATTAAGCCCTCCACAGAGACATTTCTTCCTTTCAGATAATGATTTTGAATCATTTATAATAGAAGAATATGAGCAGAGGAAAGATCTTAAAATCTATAAAGAGGCAATATTGAATATCGATTCTGGAAAATAGCTGAAAGTCATGAAATCTGAGATAGACTCTATGTATGCTAATCAAGTATGGTTACTTGTTAATGTACTAGAAAAAATTATTTCTATTAGTTGTAAATGGGTTTACAAAAAAAGATTGGCCAAGATGGAAAAGTAGAGACTTTTAAAGTTAGACTAGTGGCGAAAGGTTACGCTCAAAAATATAGTATTGAATATGATGAAACTTTTTCATCAGTTGCGATGTTTAAGTCAATTCATATTCTACTTACTATTATAGCTTATTATGACTATAAGATATAGCAAATGAATGTAAAGACACCCTTCATCAATGGTTTTATTAAGAAGACCATATATATACAATAATCCATTGGGTTTGTTGCATCAGATAGTCATAAAGTATATAAGTTACATAGATCCATATATGTATTGAAGCAAACTTTCAAAAGTTGGAACATACGATTTAATAATGTAGTTAAATCGTTTGGCTTCATCAAGAATATTGATGAACCATGTGTCTATAAGAAGAAAAACAATCATACTACCATATTCCTTGTATTGTATGTAAATGACATACTTTTTATAAGAAATGATCTGGGTATGATGACTGAGACTAAATTATAGTTATATAATGTATTCTCTATGATGGATTTAGGAGAAGCGACCTATTTAGTGGATATTCATCTATATAGAGATAGAGTGAAATGAATAATAAGTATTTCTTAAATCCTGTACATAGAAAAAATATTAAAAAGGTTGGTATAAAAGAATCCAAGAAGGGATTCTTACCTTGCAGTCATGGTATTTATCTTTCTAGAAAGATGAAACCCAAGATTGATACTGAGCAAGAGCGTATGAAGAAGACACCTTATACTTCAATAATAGGTAGTCTTATATACGTCATGCTATATACAAAATCTAATATAGTTTATGCTGTGAGTATTAAGAGTAGATATAAGGTAAATCTTGGAGAATAATATTGGATAGCGATTAAATGAATCCTTAAGTACTTGAAAAAGACTAAGGATTTAGTTTTAACGTACAGAGGAGGTAAGTTAAATATTGAGGGATATACTAATTTTGATTTTCAGTCAAATGTGAATGATAGAAAGTCTATATATGCATTTGTTTTCATCTATAATGGAGGTGTGGTTAGTTGAAAAAGTTCCAAATAGACAACTATAGCTGACTCTACTATAGAAGCTGAATATATAGTTACTTCTGAAGCAGAAAAGGAGGTTGTCTGGATCCGTAAGTTCGTGAGTGAACTTGGAGTGGTTCCTTCCAGTAATAATCCAATAGCTTTATAATACGATAATAATAGAGCGATTACCCAAGCAAAGGAACTTAAATCTCACCAGAAGTCTAAACATATTCAGCGTGAGTATTACTTAATCAGAAGTTTATATCAGATAAATAACTTATCATGAAGAAGACTCCCTCAGTAGACAACGTGGTGGACCCACCTACTAAGCCAATGACACAACAGCAATTGAATCATCATCTTGAGAAGATGGGTATAGGATACCATGACGATTGACTCTAGTGTAAGTAAGAGTTTGTTAGAGATATGCCCTAGAACCAATCGTGTCATATGGTTCGAGTTTATATTTTCTTGTGTATATACCTTTTGTAATTAATTATAACTTGTTTACGATTAATAAAATGGTATTATTCTATCTTACATTATATTCAGTTACTGATTTTTTTTTTATTTGATGTGAGATATATCTCTGTTTGTATTATGTATCGAGAATTTATCTATAAGGAGTTATAGATATGAGAACAAAATCTTCGATTTAAATACATTCTAAAACTTATTCTCAGTTGGGGTGGTGTCACGAGAGATAGTGATATCCCTGCCCCCTAGTTTTAAAGGTTTTATTACTAACTATAATCTGAATAGAATTGGGCAGACTCTTCCTTAGCTACTCATTGAAATTCAAAAGTATTGTAAACAAAATAACAAGGTAAAAGGACATAGAGATGTCCATATAGCCATAACCAGGAGGATTGGTAGGCGGCCTTAGTGCACATCTCAAAGTCTGAAAAGACCTAAGAAAAAGAAGGTTAAAAGAGCTCCACCTCCCAAAAAATCTAAAGCAACTAAGTCTAAGGGTAAATGCTTTCATTAAGGAATTGATGAGCATTAGAAAAGAAATTATTCATAGTACCTAGAGAGTGTTAAGAAGACTAGGATAGGTATGTATAGTACTTATATGATTGAACATAAATTAAGTGTTAATTCTAATATTCATTCTTGGTTATTGACTCAGTAGTTACATCTTATATTTGTGTATCTTTGTAGGTACTATGAAATAGTTCTATATTCTCACGCGATGAGATCGTGCTGCGTATGGCTAATGGAGTAATAGTTACTGCGGAGGTTAGAGGATCGTGTGATATGATACTCACTTCTGGACATATTTTGAGACTAGATAATGTGTATATTTTTCTTCTGCTACTAAAAACATAATTTATGTATCAGTACTATATACAAACGGTTATTCTGTACAGTTTAATAGAAATGAATGTGTATTATATTTTAGAAATATATGTATTGGCAAAATAATTAGTACAAATAGTTTATATGTACTTGAATTGAATAATAGTTATTCTATTTTGTCTATTACTAATAAAAGAATGCGTCTTGAAACAAATCTAAAATATCTTTGACATCATATATTAGGCCATATCAAGGATAGACGACTCACTTACCTCGAAACTATTGGGATATTTATCTCTAGACTCCCAAGATGTATTCAATCAGCCACAGACTCCCAAGATGTATTCAATCACCCCATAATACATCCTGAGAGGCTGTAAGACCTTTATAAAACCTGTTTCAAAATTTACACAACCAAAACACTTTTAAATATTCATCTACATCACCCGAACTTCTTAAGATATATCAACAAGTCACAAACACTTCTATATAAATACGTCAAACATTTTATAAAATGTTCATCAAAGTATTTAAATATAAAAATTTAACAGATAGATATAGAATCAAAGTGATTTACAAATTTGTTTCTAATACATAGAAGAAAAATACAAGCTTAAAACAAAAAACACCTCCAGTGGACTAAAAATATTTCTAAGTGAGTCGATTCCTAAAAATATACCTAAAGTCCTTTAAACCTGAAAGAAATCACCACAACAGAGTGCACTGCAAACTATATGGATCTGAAACTGGAAAGTGAGGGGGGGTGAGTATATGGGAGTATATTCTATGGGTGAACTAAAGAATTACATAAATAAATAATACTCATCTCAAACCTTTGAAAGTAAACTTTATTTCTAAAATAGAAAAATATAACTTGAAGATATTTGAAAATGAATTGATTAAATTTTAAAACTTCAGAAATATATATAGAAGATCATTAGGCTAGCTCCCTTTCCTGACAATTACCCTGGCCCTAGGCATCTTGAGACCGTCAGTGGATTTTGTATCAGGAGAAAACAATGTCATTTTATAAAATTTTAATTTGATATGCAAATAATAAAACTATGCAAGTTTTTGTTATAAAAATATGTCCACCACTGACGTTGGCTCGAGTAATCACGTGGTGACATCCGTGACTTGATGAGACTAACAGGTAGTCGAATCCATCTCAACATCTCAATAATATATCACTATACACCACCCCCACCTGTGAATCTCCACTCACCTATGCGTCCTCTCTCACAAGCTGACCCTAAGCTATTACCACCTTATAGCTACAGTAAACAGTCCCCACCTGTATGGTCGTCATCAATAATATGAAATTATACATACACACACACATATTTATATATATCCATATAATCCACAAGGATTACAATAACCATATCATTAATAACCATGGGTATTAAATCAAATAAAAGTTTACAAAATGCAAATTCAAGTATCATTGGCCTCCGGCCACAACTTATACAAGCGAATCTCATTTCAAACCATCTATGTACATACATAAACAATGGAATAAAACAGAAGTAGTAGGTATAAAAGTTTAGCATTGGTAAAACATTTGCATATAAGTGAAAATTTCAAAATTTATATTAAAGTAATAAAATCAGAAAGAGTGCACTCATAGCTTAGGGAGAGTATACACTCCCTAATTTTCCTCATTTCTCGATACCTGATACAGGGTTCTTGTTTGTGTATCGTCATCTAATCACAAATATTAAAATAAATCAATACTTAATTCTAATCTACAACTAAGTCTTGTATACGTGTAATCCATGCTAACCCGGGTTTCTAAAATCGGTGTATACACCTAGTTAGATAAAATCTTCGTTTCTGAACAAATTATCCATTTCTTATCACTGAGAACCCACATTTAGGCTAAACTAACATATTTTAATTTAGTATTATGATTTTGATAAGTGAACCCCACTTTCTCGTTGGAACAGTAACTCAAATACTATTTACGCCTATTCGAATTTTCTAAATTCTCGTTTTTAGTTACCTAACGATTTACCTAATCTCATTACAACCTAATTTACGCGTAAAAAACCAAATTAATACGATAAAGCTAACAAAAATCCCTTGGATAAATAGTAAAATCCATTCTTCAAAAACTCGATAAAATAGAAAATGTAAGATATAGACAGACTAAAAATGACGCCCTTTATCTCATGGTAGCATTGGTTTGCTTCGATTTCATCTTGAATATGAAAAACCCTAAATTTGAGTTTGAAACCCTAGCTCCCCCTTTTTATTTCTACACTCCTATCATCAAATCAAAGCCTATAGTGTGTTTAAAATCTAGAATGTGATAAGAAACCAAGAAGAAATTAAAGAAATAATGAAAATGAAGTGATGGATTTTGTAGGGCAGAGGAGAGAACGAAAGAGAGGGAGAGGAGGAGAGAAAGAAGAAGAGAAGGAGAAGTAAACATGAGAAATAGGGCCTCAACCCCTATTTATAGAAAATGAGTAAATTTATTATTTTGCCCTTGAAAAATATAAAGGAAAAGCTTCTAGATGAGAGGAAAATCATCATTTTGTAATTGTTCGATCAAACAAATCGGGGTTTATTCTAATGAACTCTGACTTCGGTCAAATGAATCAAAATTCGTTCAAACGAATCTTTTGACGTCGTAAAAAGTCAAGGAGCTTTCATTTTATTGGTTGAACGAATTCCTACTTGTTCGAATGAATCAAGCATTTTGATTGAATGAATATCTATTCGGTCAAACGAAGACCTACTCGATCGAACGAATCTAATATCATAAATTTTTTAGGGAGTCCCCAAATTATTGATCAAACGAATCACCCTATTCGATCGATCGAACCCTCCAAAATGAGAAATCTTACTTGAATCCTCCTTAAATTAAAAAATATCATTGGGGTCCTACTCAAAATAAAACTAACTTTTAATTATGTTGAGGTTCCTATATTTATGACCTTAAAACTTTATCTTAACTATCTCAAATCTACAAAATAATTATAAAACCGTGCTGACATATAAATGGTGTGCGAGATGGACATAATTACATGTATAGTAAAAATATAAAATTATCTTATGCTCCTGGAATCTAGACACGGGGTTCATACTATTAGATATAGTACGATCAATGATTAGTTTTGTAGACTTGTCATTGTATTTATAGAGATATACCCTACAAACTACTATGCACATCTTCAATAAAGTTTGTAGCAAATCAATCTAAAATACATCATATGAGATATAGTATGATAAGAAACCTAGTCTCAATTATATAAGAGTTCAAGATTGTCCAATATATATCAAGTTAATCCAATTTGACAAACTTGATCCTAAATTTAAGATGGATTGGTTTATAGGATATTCTAAAGATAGCTTAGGATATTATTTAACTTTTCTACTAATTAGAGGATTTTGATTAGTAAAAATGCACACTTCTTAGAGAAAGAGCTTCTCAAAGAAGGTGGTGTGAGTAGAGAAATTGAGTTAAAGAACAGTCTTTAGATACTCGAACTGATAATACTGATGTTGGAGAATCCAATTGATAACCAACTAACCCAATTCCAATTAGGAAATCCACAAGGATTTTTAAGTTTCTTCAGGGATATGGATTTCTCAATTAGCAAGATTTGAATATTATTTAGTAAAAGAAGCGGATCATAGTGATGATCCAAAGACTTATGAAGAGGTTATCTTGGATAAGGATTTAGGGAAGTGATTAGAGGTAATAAATTCAAAAATAGAAACCATACATGTGAACTAAGTCTATATACTTGTAGATCCTTCAGAGGGAATAAATCATATTGATAATAAATGGATCTTTAAGAGAAAGATTGACAAGGATGGACAAGTAGAGACCTATAAAGTATGACTGATTATAAAAGATTATACTCAAAAATCAAGATTGGATTATGAAAAGACTTTCTCGTCCATTGCTATGATAAAATCCATCCAAATCATGGTAGTTATAGTTGCATATGATGATTATGAGTTTTGATAAATGGATGTTAAGATAATATTCCTTAATAGTTATATTGAGGAAAATCTGTTTATGAAATAACTTATCAATTTTGTGGTCTCTACTAAACCAAATAAGGTATGTAAGTTGCATCAATCTATTTATGAACTGAAGAAAGTCTCTAGAAGTTGGAACATCCAATCTAATAAGATAGTCAAAGTGTGAAACCCGTCCCTTAACATTATGAGCATAATAGTAAATCCCTCAAAAGTGTTTGTGCATTTCTTTATGGTTAGATTGTGCACGAGGGGGTATAGAACATGATGAATATATCTTGAATAAGATAATGATGTTGGATATGAACTTTTAAGTAAGATCTGGATTTTTGACCCTAAAATAATCTCCAATTGAGAAAAAGTTTCATGTCAT
>JAVXUL010112843.1:0-17900 GCA_035590515.1 Trichilia minutiflora
TGGTTAAAGGTAGAAATGACTTTCTAAGTGATGAAACTGTTAAGTCTATTATATGATTCTTTTCAGTTTCTTGCTGATGAATCATTGATTAACAGAGGTGTATAATTACTAGACTTGGCTTGTTTATTTCATTAAGTCATTGCTATGAATAAAACAGATGGAAAGCATTCTTGAATTCTTTGATTTTCTTTGATCATTTCTTGTCAATTCTTAAACTTGCAGAGAGTTCAATTTTTTAGAAAAGTTACCACATATTTCTGCATTTTCTGTTGTTAACATTGCATCTATTATCTTCATTTCTTTTTTTTTCTGGAGGTTGTTAATATAAGACTAGGCTCAACAGGTGGTATTAGAGCTACAATCAGATAAAGAAGAAGTAAAACCTATCAAAAGAAGTTGCAAAGCCAAGAAATTAGAAAGGTAAGTGTATCAAGATAAGGAAATGGTGACCACAAAATCTAGCTTAAAGAGGTTTGCAGGGGACAATGATTTCTCCTTGTAGAAACTCAAGATGAAGGCTTTTTTGGAGTGTGAAGGACTTGAAGAAGAAGGTTTTCAGATTGAGAGAAAGAGCTTCATAGAGTTTGAGTTGAGGGGGATCCAAAGAAAGGCAAGGAGTGCCTTGATCCTATCATTGTCTGGCAAGGTTTTGAAAGAGGTGACAAAAGAAATAATAGCAAGAGGAATTTGGCTGAAACTGGATGAAAGATATCAGCACAAATCGATAGTAAAAAGGTTATACTTGAAGAAACAAATGTTCGCTTTTTGTTTGGAGGAAAGAAGTTCGATGGAGGTCCATTTAGATAGGTTTAATAAATTGATCTTTGATCTTGAGACTGTTGATGTGTAGGTTGATGATGAAGATTAAGCTCTGATAGTCTTGACATCATTACCAACATCCTCTAAGCATATTTTATAGATACACTCCTCTATAAATGATCTTCACTCTCCATGGATAATGTGAAAAATGCCTTAAGTTCGAAAGAACTAAATAGGAGGAACCAACAGAGGGATGTTAGCTCTAGAGAAAGCTTGAATATGATAGGAAAATCAGAAAGAAAGGAATAGAAAGGGAGGAAGCAATCTAGGTCAAGATCAAAGGGGAGAGTGCCTAAATGTTTCTATTGCCAGAAAGAAGGACATTGAAATTGCCCTGAAAGGTAGCACATGAAGACTCTTAAAACTCCTAAGAAACAAGCTGATACAACAATGATATCTGAAGCAAGTTTTAAAGAAGCTTTTGTGCTTATGGCAGATCAAGAACAAGTAACTAGATCTTGGATTAAGGTTACACATTTCATATATGCCTATGTAAGTCATCCTTCTCTACTCTAAAACTATAAAACTCTGGGAAGATTATGCTAGGCAATGATATGATATGTACTGATAAAGGTATAAGAACTGTTAAGTTGAAAAAAGATAGTGAAGCACTCGTTGAATTGCAAAATATGAGGTTTGTTTCTAGATTAAAAACAAACCTACTATCTTTGGGTATGTTAGAGTCTATAGGTTGTATATTTAGAGTAGAGAATGGAATCTTGAAGGTGTGTAAAGGATCTTTGATTATAATGAAAGCTAGACGATAGAATGAATTGTATGTACTCCATAAAGAATTAATTGTAGGAGATGTGAATGCTGGATCTATCAGGGGTCAAGAAAGATTTATTTTCTGGCATAAAAGATTAGAACATCTAAAGGAGAAAAGTTTGCGGGAACTGAAGAAACAAGGTTTATTGGGAAATATGGCAGAAGGAGAGCTCAAGTTCTAAGAATACTGTGTGTTAGGCAAACTACACAGGAAAAAGTTAGAGCATGCACAATATAAATCTATAGATGTGTTAGACTATATACATTTAGATATTTGGGGACCTACTCAAGCTACTTCTCTATATAGAGGTAGGTATTTCTTGACCATAATTGATGAATTTTGAAGGAAGTTATGGATGTATATCTTAAAGAGTAAAGATCAGGCCTTTGAGAAGTTTGTAGAGTGGAAGAGATTGGTAAAAAACTAGAAGGGAAAGAAAATAAAGGTCTTTAGAATTGATAATGGACTAAAGTTTACAATTCCCTATTTCATAAGCTTTGTAAAGATTTTAAAATTGTGAGGCATAAAATAGTTAGCTATACCCTTCAACAAAATGAGGTAGCTAAAAGGATGAATAGAACCATATTAGAGAAGGTGAGGAGCTTGCTTTTATGCAAAGGATTGTCAAAATTTTTCTGGATAGAAGCTGTAAACATAATAACTTATCTGATCAATAGAATTCCTTGCTCAGCCATGAAGTTCCAATCACTTGAAAAAGTTTGGATAGGTGCCACTCCAAATCTAAGCCACTTAGAAGTTTTTGGGTGCTCAATATATGCTTATGTAAAACAAGAAAAGCTGGAAATTAGAGTTCTTAAAGGGGTATTCATTGGATATCCTAAAGGGGTTAAAGGATGAAAATTATGGCGCCATAATGGCAAGACAGGAAAATGTATAATTAGTAAAGATGTAAGATTTCTAGAAGAGGGATCAAATGTAGAAAATAATTAGAAACATTTAGAAGCTACTAAAAATTTTTAAAGGAGAAGAGTTCAGCTTAAGGTGGAGTTGGAATCTAATGATAATAAAGAAGTTGTACAAGAAGATAAACCAGAAACTTCTACTGTAGGAAGGAGAAATCAGAAGCGTATATAAGATTATCAAGATGACATGGCACATGAAGATATTTTTTTATTATAATCTGGTATGGGATAGAGAAAGAAGTTCTGTTAAGCCACCAAGCAAATATAGATATGCAGACCTGATAGCATATGCATTCCTAGCTATTGATGAAGTTGATTTTGCTATCCCAAGATTTGTAAAAGAAGCTTTGTAAGGGCCCGAAGCTAAAGAGTGGTATAATGCAATGTATGAGGATATAAAATCTTTGGAAAAGAACCAGACTTGGATTTTGGTAGATAAACCTAAGGATAAGAAGGTAATAGATTACAAGTGGTTGTTTAGAAAGAAAGAAGAAGCCAATGGAAACTTGAGGTATAAGCAAGATTAGTTGTCAAGGATTTTACACAGAGAAAGGTGTAGATTACATAGAAATTTTCTCTCTTGTAGTTATATATGTATCCATTAGACTGCTCTTGTCTGCTGCAGTTGTATGGATGTCACCACTACTTTTCTTCATGGAAATTTGAATGAGAAGATTTTCATGAAACAACCTGAGGGGTTTGGGTAAGATAGAGTATATGATAAGGTGTGTTTGTTGAAGAAATCTCTCTATAGACTCAAGTAATCCCCAAGGCAATGGAATATTAGATTTCATTAGCTCATGAAGAAGATAGGTTATGACAGAAGTTGTTATGATAGTTGTGTTTACTTTCAAGAAAACAATATAGAAAATATGGTGTTCTTCTTATTCTATGTTGATTATATGTTGCTAGTGGAAAAGAACATATCTAGATTACTTGAATTAAAAAAGCTGCTGAGTTCAAAGTTTGAAATTAAGGATTTAGGCTCTGTTAAGAGAATTCTTGGTATTGATATAATCAGAAATAAGGTTGATGGTGTAATATGTTTTTCTCAAGAGAAATATCTATATAAGGAGCTAGAAAAGTTTCAGATGAACAATGCAAAATCAGTGAATATTTCTTTAGATGCACATTTCAAATTGTGAAAGGAGAAGTGTCCTAGATCAAAAGAACAAAAAGAAGAGATGAAAAGAATACTATATGCAAGTGTAGTGGGATGTTTGATGTATAATATGGTTTATACTCAGCTAGATATTGCTTTTTCAGTAAGTGTAGTGAGTAGGTTTTTAGGTAATCTAGGTAACGAGCATTGGAAAGCTATTAAATGGATCCTAAGGTACATTAAGGGAAGTCTAACTTGCTGTTTAATATATAAAAAAATGCTAAAAAGGCAAAGTTGTTGAGAGGTTATGTGGATGCAGACTATGCAGCTGATTTGGATAAAAAATGATCAATAATAGGTTTTGTTTTTCAGTTTAATAGGTGTACCATCAACTGGAAAGCATCTTTGCAGCATATAATCACACTATCAATAACTAAACCTAAGTTTGTAATAGTAATTAAAGCCATAAAGACAGCATTGTGGTTGTAGAGAATGATATCAGAATTGAAGATTGGAAACTCAGTTGCTAAAGTTCTATGTGACAACCAGAGTACTCTTGAATTTTCAAAGTATCAGGCTTACCATGAAAGAACTAAGCATATTGATGTGAGGATGCATTTCATCAGAGAAGTCTTTAAAACATGAAGGTTGAAGGTGCACACTACTAAAAATATAGTAAATATGTTAACTAAACCAGTATCAATTGGAAAATTTCTTTGCTGTCTTAGTTTGTTAAATGTAGTTAACCAAGTGTAATGACTGATAAAGTGAAAAGAAAGAAATGTTTTTCTTGTTTTGGTACCTTGTGAGCTAGCTAAGTACAAGTGATAGGCTATAAATTGTATATAGCTAGTATAGTAAGAGTGCAAAT
This sequence comes from Trichilia minutiflora, assembly GCA_035590515.1. Taxonomy (NCBI): domain Eukaryota; kingdom Viridiplantae; phylum Streptophyta; class Magnoliopsida; order Sapindales; family Meliaceae; genus Trichilia; species Trichilia minutiflora. The sequence goes on from JAVXUL010112843.1 coordinate 4,485, forward strand.
TATCTGAAAGCATAGGATGAAGGTGGAGATTGATAAAGTATGATCCAATGTTTCAATTTTAAGTGTGCATAATTGGTTGTGCCCCTGTATAGAAGTAGATTAAAGCTAAGGAATTAGTTGTTAGTTGGTTAAGGGCAGAAATAATTCTTCTCAGTTTCTTCCGAATGATTCATTGATTAACAGAGGTGTATAAATACTAGACTTGGCTTGTATATTTCATTAAGTCATTGCTATAAATAAATAGATAGAAAGCATTTTTGAATTCTTTAATTTTCTTTGATCATGTCTTGTCAGTTTTTAGACTTGCAGAGAGTTCAATTTTCTAGAAAAGTCTAAGAACTGACAAGACATAATCAAAGAAAAGTATACGTACACTAAGATTTAAATTCATCATATTACATTTCAAAGTATGATTAACTCTCTCTATTTATACATATTCCTAGTCTTTGATGTAAAATTTACTTTATTTGTAATTTTGATTAATTTTTATTTTAATGCAGTGAATATAAAAAGGCTATAACTTTTCATCCAAAAGAACTATTAAGGTGAATATTGATTTAGTCAAAAGGTAACTCACTAGGGTAAAACTTTTATGTTTGGTCCAATCATCAATTCTGGCTTTAAGTTATATTTTTGAAGCCATCAATCAAGCCTAGTTGCTATTCCGATCCTGCCCGACCATGCTTTAGTATTTAGCACATAACATTTGATAGAGATTTCAAATTTACCTGAGACAAATGGCATTTGAAAGATGAGCTAAATATCTATAACTTTTATGTTTACTATAGAAGCTGAATAATTAATCTTTGAGGACATCCATTATGTTTTTGTGGCAGCTAGAATATTTCAACTTCATTTGTCAAAGTTTCAACCTAATTGTCAAATGTTACAACTACCTACTTTGACATTTACCTCTCATGTTTGCCTATAAATAAGAGGACTATTTGTGTGTTCTGAAAATATAATAAATGTAATAGAATTAGTTTGTAATAAAATTTTGTTATCTCATCTCCATGTCTTTCTAAAGTACTACCTAAGGCTAAGAGGTTGATACTAAATATGTATGGTATATTCTTTAGATCCCATCTTTGATTTTAATGTTAAAGTTCTTTTGATTGATTGTATATTCATATTTTGAAAAATGTTTTTAAGCATTTAAACTCTTTGATTTTTATATGGACATTTGGCACATTGAATGCTTGGAAAAACTTTCTTTGATTCATGGTAGACATATGGCACAAAAAATACTTTTAACATTAAATGTCTTTGTTGGGGAAAATATAAGGATGACATATGGGAACCCATAAAAAAGAAACGTGGTACTTCCGTCCCAGGCATTTCAATCTCTTAGGTGGACCCGACGTCATGTCCCTAGGAGTTAGCCTTTGGGGGGAACCCAATCTCCTGCCCCAGGGAGTCATCTCCTCAAGTAAATCCGCTTCAGGTCCCAGGGAGTCAACCTTTCGAGGTAACCCAATCCCTCGCCCTAGGGAGCCATCCTCTCAAGACTCAGGAACGTGCCACAACTCTCAGGTACCAGTAGCCGTAGGCCTCAAGAAGTCCATGTTGCCTCAGGATAAGCCCAGTCATCCCCCAAAAAGTGCAGAATCAACCTTAACAACAACAACGGTCTCCCAGGAAAAACATCTCTGCTTCACCAGTATGCATGCCATCCTAATCAGAGAACCCCCAACCATGTGCCCATATTATCAAAAATAGGAATAACCAATGACACGGCAGGCCCTATAATGGGAGTAGATGTCCTGCCTTAGGAGATGACTGTCCCATCCTTCATCCATTTTCAAGTGAGGTGACAGTAGTAGACTTAGGGATTTGTAGAAATGTCAGCTGAAACATTAATGGAAGGTGGCTATACATTGCCCAAAGGCACTAGAGTCCCATCATTCCCATTCTTCGATGCCTAGTCACATCACTAGGGCATTATATAAAGGGGGTTCTCTATCAAAGAAGGGGATTCCAGAGCTTGATTCTTTGGCCTTCTACTTACACCTCCCGTTGGCATTTCCTCTTTCGGTTCCCTCCTCCCCAAACTTGGTAAAAGAGCCTCTTTTCTTACATTTTATTTTGATTCAGTTACTGAAATTTTGCCATATATTCTCTTATCGAATCTGACTTAGGAACCGGAGTTTTTATGTCAGGAACCCCATACGACATGACTCCTAGTGTGTTATTGCCTTGTAGGGACTTGGAGGTGAGGCTTTGTAAGGGAGGATCCAGCCATCAATTATCTTCAGCGTGGATCCAGTGATGCAATAGCCACGTTCATATTCACACCTCAATAGTTGGCACTGTCTATGGGAATATAACAAGAAGCCATTTGAAGCATCAGTTGGTGAGGGAAGAAAGGTCTTGAAGCCTTGACAAATTTAGATGGTAGAACGAATGCCAGAAAATGAAGGCTCCAACAAAGTTAATGCCCGAAAAGGAGATAGAACCTCACTCACGTGAGGATGACCCTGACCTGACAGCAAACACACAGATGGGCTCATGGCTAGCAGGACTGAAGCATTAGATCAAGAACTCTTAGAGATCAAACGATAGTTGGGCAATGAACCAGTCTCCCTAAGAAAGGAAAGAACGCCATTTTCACCTAGGGAGTAGGAAAGTCGAACTCGCCGAGTGGTCATGCGAAGAAAATTCGGTGGCTAGGAAAACATATGGTTATGCATTAACACCCAAGCTGACAGCCTTACCAAAGTAACTGAAAGGTTGGTAGATGAAACCCAAGCACCTCAGAAGGGCGACACTCCCTTCAAAATTTATGAGGAGCAGAGAAGAGATAACGCCAATGGACATCACAGAGAAATGAGTAAATGAAGAGTGGAGTGCAGCTTGGCCCCTGCTGACATGAGATTTTACCTCAATGAGAAGCACGCTCGATAAAGGAAAGCCATAACAACCACTAATAAGAGGGAGATGAAGGATTAGGTAAGGAAGATGTTGCAAAAAATAGGAGCACGGAGCATTCCTGCTCAGGAGAAGAACCCAGGGACTGAGGAAGTTCCTACTTTGGCCTTCATGTCTCCCCTTTCATAGCAAATTTTAGCCTTACGCCTCCCCAAAAAATTCAAGATGCCTCAACTAATTGCCTATTCTAGGAAGACTGACCCCTCCTTGCACATGGTTACGCTCAGGAAGATGATGCTGGTTTAGGGTTTGACATAACTACAAATGTGCCAGACCTTCTACCTGACTTTAGAAGGACCAGCCAAGCATTGGTACAAGAGCCTACCATCCATCAGCATCTGTAGCCTCAATTAACTGGCAACCATCTTTGGGAATGAGTTTAAGGGGATGAAGGCCACTAGCCAAATCTCGAGCATTCCGAAAGAAACCCAAGTAGTCCCAGGCAGGAGAAAGCCCACGCAGGATGATCGATAAAAAGGTAAGAGAAGTCGCCACTAAAACCCTATGTATAACAACAGGAACGCAGACAGATTTGACAGAAGTGAGGAAAATTATTTGCCCAAGCCATGTAAGGACAAAAAACCCAGAGACCCCCTTCAATAAGGAATCCTCCTGGGAGAATTGAATAGACAACTGTCCAGGAATTCATACCCCCCAAAGCTCCCATATAAGAAATTTATAAGCATGCCACGAGTGGGAGACTCTTGGCACCACACCCCAGAATATAAAAGTATAGGTGCCCGAGAAGAATAAGAGCCAATCCTGTTAAATTCCACAAAGAGGATGGTTACACAATGTGTGGATCTGCATAATCAGATCAAGGTACTAACTAAAAATGACTACATCGCTACTATTTTGAGGATTCTTCACAACCTTCCTAGGAGCTAAACAGCATCGGGAAAATGAAGATGACTAGGGTTCACGTCGCGTTATGGTCATCTAAGGGGAATTTTTTGGATAGCCTATGAGGGTTTCTTGAGCACTAACTAAGAAGGCTCTCACTGAGTGATTCGAGCAGTCAAACCTGAAAAATACAAGCTAGCTTAACTCAATGGCAATATCCCAAACAAGGCGCGAAAATAGGGGATGTAGAAAAGATATGGCCCCTAAGAGAGCCTTTCCTCAGTTTGGCACACTTGTAGCACTCATGTACATCTTTTCTTGTGTGTATAAAACAGAATGTTTGAATCTTTATTAGCATCTCCTAAAGTCTTTGTTGCGTCGATAGTCTCCTCCTAGGGTTAAGGCTGGCCATAAGCCCTAAAATCCCTTAACACTAGTTATAGTTAAAAATCCTGTTTAGCCCAGGTTCGCATAAATCCTTAGTCCAAGTCAGGCATCCTGAGAGTCTAAGACGTGGTTTGTGATTAAGACACGATAATCCCTGGTAGTGTCAGGTCCTTTCAGAGTTAAAAATCCTACCTGGCCCAGGTTCGGATAAATCCTTAGTCAAGGTCAGGCATATTGAGAATTTAAGACCTGGTTTGTGATTAAGGCGCAGTAATCTCTGGTAGTGTCAGGTAACTTCAGAGTTAAATATCCTGCCCAGCCCAGGTTCGCATAAATCCTTAGTTCAAGTCAGGTATCCTGAGAGTCTAAGACCTAGTTTATGATTGAGGTACTATAATCCTTGGTTGTGTCAGGTCATCTTCTAAGGTTTTGAATGGCTTTAAGCCCTTAAAGACCCCTGAACCTAATTGAGAATGTTCCTAGGATCTCGGGTGAAATCAAGCTCCAAGGCTCTCTAAATGTACTACTAAACCCGAGATATTTACTGCCACTTTAGAAGTACGATCAGTAACTATTCACTTAGCTGATCTATGCTCAAGCTATGATTAAAGCTTCCTCAAAATTAGTTAAGTTAAGAAGAAAAATTAACCCGAGAGACCTATAAAAACGAGAAAAAAATTCTTGCCATTCATAAAGAATTGGGATAATATATGTATACGTTGTACATACAAAGGAATGCAAAAGACATTCTAAGTCCTAAGTACTCGGTGGGAGGCCTTTTTCATCCTCAATTTAATATCTCTACCAGTATATCTTCTGCTCGGGGGGCAGAAGGGGCTTCTTCATCAAGCACCTGGGGGGTAGAAGGATTTTCTTCCCTCTCTCCTATAGGGGGGGCCTTTTCGTTATACGCAGGTCAGGAAAGAAGAGCATCTTCCTGGTTCGTTGGTGGATCCTCAGAGATTTAAGGCTTGATGCCCCTGTGGCTGCCTCAGAAAGACCTTCTGTTGTGTCAACAGAGTGAACATGATCTCTCGGTCTTCTGTCATTGGCAGCCATCTCACCCACTTAAGCTGTAAGAGAATCATTGGAAGGACGAGTCCCAGAGGTTCTTGGGATGTTGCATCCTAACTGATTGAATAACCAGTGCAGGTCTAGGTCTGGGTACTCTTGGAGGAAGAGGCTACTTGTTAAGTCTACACCTTCATCAACTCCCTCGTCATATCGATTGACAAGTTGAGATGGCACCTCCTCTAACTTCTTCCTTTGCTCCTTACAGGACTGGTGTAAATTTTTGTGTGCCTCTCCCAGTGCCCAGAGCTCCTCTATCAGGAAGCTCGTCCTATCCTCCAACCTTAGTAATTCTGATAGGATCATTAAGTAATCCTCCTTTCTGGGATTATTTTCGTCCTTCAAGGTCTGGTACAACTAATTTAACTTATTAAACTAACCAGTGACCCTTTCCCTAGCCCGCTCAACAAGGTCATCCTTAACCCTCAGGGCCTCAGACTGGGTCTCAGCGGCCGACAGCTTCCCCTACATATCTTCTTTCTCCTTGAGCCACTGAGCCCTTTCCCTCTTCAGGGCTAAAATTTTGGTCGACAGCTCCTCTTTCTCCTTGGCAGCCTCCTCTTGGGTGGCTACTATCATATTCTGGGCCCTCTCCTCCAACTTCTTCATGGTTTTGAATGCCTGCTTTCTGACATCAAGGGCATTCCTGAAGTCATCAATGAAGAGGTCCAGCATGTAAGCATCTTGGATTAAGGAAAGGCACAAGGGTGGTCAGTATCTCCAAAAGAAAGAACAGGAAAACTACAAAAAACTTAAGGAAGCAAAAGACTTACCCGGTGAGAGAAGATGCTCAGCCAGTTGAGAGACTCTTCTGGAAGGAATCTTGCCATGTCCTCACCCCTCTTCGATGAGATTACTTCCCAGACAAAATCTGCTAGCAGAAGGAGGTACCCAAAATTCTCCCTTTTACTTTCAGAAAGATCCTCCACAAAAATTTTGTCCATATCCTCGGCACTTTCCTTGTTGGCCGGGAACGGGTCCTCTATCATAAAGAGAAGTGGCTCTTCTCTCCCTTGTCCAGCCCTAGAGCCCGATGGTTTGTCGTTCGAGGGTCGGCTTTTTGCTCTTTGTCCTAATCCAAGGCCTCTTGCGTATTTTATCTCTGGACTTAGGGGACTGTTGTGCCCACCACATGATCCAGGACCCTCTTTGATTGACTGTCAGTTAGGCGAGGAGGGAGGTCTACTTTCTACTTGTTTCTCACCTCAGCCAGGCCTTCGTCAACGGGCTATTTCCTTTTGTCTTTAGCTAGGGCCTGGTCAACCCTTTGGGAATGCTTCTCTGGCTCTTCCCTCGACTCCTTGAAGGAGATGCCCTTCTCCTTAGGGTGGGTAACTTTCTTCCATCCCTCTTTATTGGGAGTCTTCTTGGGGACCCCCTCCATCGGCCCCTTCTCTTTATCACTTGGGGCCTTCGTCTTCGGTTCAGTGACTTTGGATGTTTTCAGGGCTCCCTTTGTAAGCATTCTCCTCAAGACGTCGCTAGATCTCCTCCTACTCACTAAGGTCTTTTTAATCCCTGCCTCTACACCAAAGAACAAATAATTAGCTGTCAGGATGAAAGGAAAAAAGTCAGTTAGAAAGAGCAATTTAAGAAATGCCCTACCCTTATTCATCTGAGCCCTTAGTTTAGAAAGTTCAATTCTGGACACCGCCTTGGATTTCAACCCTAAGCCAACCATACTGTTCATATTCAGCAGTTGCTTGACATCCATGATGGGAAGCTCTAGGAGCTTGATTCCAACACCCATCGGGATGTCTACCTAGTCCCTCCCAATGACTGCAATAGACAACCTATCAGTATTAGTATAGCTCCCTCCTTAGTAAAAAGAAGTATTTATTGTATACTTACCAGACTCCTAGAAAGAGGGAGGAAGGGAGCAGGGAGAAGGCTCAGTACAATTTTTGCTGGCGATAAACTAGCAATCTTTTCAGTCCTTGTTGTAAGAAGGATTGTCTTTCACTCTGGACTGAAACCCTCTACGAACTTGGAGGAAGTACCACCCGGGGTATTGGCTGGTATTCTTCCTGAGGGAGTACAAATGTAATACCTTGTTAGGAGTCGAGGCAGAACTCTCCTTGAGGAAGCTCAACACGAACAACCCACTCAAGATCTTCCAACTGTTCAGGGTAAGCTGGTAGGAAAGGATCTCGAAGGCTTCAAAGAGCCTGACAAAATAGTTCTGCAAGGGAAAGCTGGCCCCCAATAGTAGGTGCTCCTCGTTAAATGCCATTTTTCATGATGCCAAGTTGCTTGGGACCTCATTCCTAAGCGGTATCCTCAATTGCACGCTGTCAGGCATACCGAAAGCCCTCCTATATGCCAGCAGGTCTGTCTTAGTCACTATCGAGAAAAAACAGTTTGCTTCATTGGGTCCCCTAACCCAAGCTTGCTCAGAAGCACTCCTTCCATCTTCGTCGAACTCTTGGGTCCTGATAGGATCCCCGGCCTCTTACAGACCACTAGTAGTGGCACCAGAGGGTTTGCTCCTATCCATCATTTTCTTGACCACGGAGAAACCTAAAGATGCGTAAAAGCCCAAAAACTTTCAAAAATTAAAAAGGATCCAGAATCCTTAACCTTTTTAGCAGAGATGATGAATCTATCAGCAATGTACAAAGAAAAAGCTAGAGTATAAGCACCTGTAAACACACAAAGAAAGGAACAGAGGACAAAGAAGCAAAAGTAGGAATCGAACTAAGAGTAATGAGAAGCAGAAGCAGAAAGGGAGTTGGAGAGCACCAGAGTCAGAGTTATCGCAGAAGGCAAGAAAGTGAAAATGACAACTGAGGAAGGGGGGTATTTATAGTAAGGAAGGATTAATCTTCACCGTCGATTTGAACGAATAGGGAAGGGCAACATGTCAAAGCCTATTTAATGCTTCTATTGCTTGAGGAACGATTGGATATCCACTATTAGGGTTCTAACAAGTAGTCTATTCACAACCAATTGTTCAAATCTTTTTGAAGTACAAAGTGCCACAAGCTTAGTGATAGCTTTGTGACACAACCCTTGACATACGACATTTAATGAAGGAGAATTAAAGGCCTCGATAGAAGACGTGTCACCAGGCACCCAACAGCTCCTTCAAGTAGGGTTTCCAGCAAGGCACTCCATCCATCTCACCCGATATCCCCTTCAAAGTAAAAATTAGCCTCAGGTCTCATGAAGTTCACCCCCTTTTTCTAGGCCAGATTAATCTAGCCAGGAGTTTTTAGCGTGCGCTTTGCAAGTTTCACACCAAAAACTAAGGGACTATCTGTTGTGAAAAATATATGGATGACATATGGGATCCCATCAAAAAAAAATATGGCACTTCTGCCCCAGGCATTTCAATCTCTCAGGTAGACCCAGCCTCATATCCCTGGGAGTCAGTCTTTTGGGTGAACCCAGTCTCCCGCCCTAAGGAGTCATCCCTTTAGGCAAATCTGTCTCAGATCCGAAGAAGTTAGCCTTTTGGGGGAACCCAGTCCCTCGTCCTAGGGAGCCATCCTCTCAAGACTCAGGAACGCATCACAGCTCTTAGGTACTAGTAGCTGTAGGCCTCAGGAAGTTCGTGTTGCCTCAGGATGAGCCCAGTCATCCCCTAGAAAGTGCAGAATTAGCCTTAACAAAAACAGCGGTCTCCCAAGAAAAATGGCTCTGCTTCAGTAGTATGCATGCCGTCCTAACCAGAGAAGCCCAAACCACGTGTCCACATTATCAAAAATGGGAATGACCATTGACACAGCAGACCCTATGATGAGAGTAGATACCATGACCTAGGAGATAACTGTCCCACCCTTCATCCATTTTCAAGTGAGGTGACAGTAGCAGATCTAGGGATTTGTGGAAATGTCAGCCAAAACATTAATGGAAGGCAGCTACACATTGCCCAAAGGCACTAGAGTCCCATCATTCCCATTCTTTGATACCTAGTCACATCACCAGGGCACTATATAAAGGGGGGTTCTCCATCAAAGAAGGGGATTCCAGAGCTTGATTCTTTGGCCTTCTACTTACACCTCCCACTGGCATTTCCTCTTCCAGTTCCCTCCTCCCCACACTTAGTAAAAGAGCCTCTTTTCCTACATTCTATTATGATTCAGTTATCAAAATTTTGGCATATATTCTCTCGTCGAATTTGACTTAGGCATCAGAGTTTTCTTGTCAGGAACCCCACCTGGCGTGACTCTTAGTATGTTATTACCTTGCAGGGACTTGAAGGTGAGGCTCTACAAGGGAGGATCCAGCCATTAACCATCTCTGACGTGGATTCAGTGATGTCATAGCCACGTTTATATTCACACCTCAATAGTCTTAAATGTTTTTCTTACATGTTTTTATCAATTAATTTAAAGACATGATTTTAATCAAATATTGATTTTTTGAAGAAAAAATATTTTTGATGCATTAAACGATTTTCATCTTCCGATTGGGATAATTCTTTAGTTAATCTCAATTGAGTTAAATAAGAGATCTAGTTTACTATCATTATCCTAAAATATCAATTTCTAAAGCCTTAGTGTTTTCATTTATAGTTAATTTTTGCTTGGTAATTTTTTCTTTAAAATTAATCCATCATTTTGTTCTACCTTTGATATTGGACTTCTTTTATATGATCTTAACTTGTACATAACCCAATTGGACTTTTGAAAAAAACACTCTTTGTGGATACGATAATTGAACTCATTGGACTATACTATAACAAGACTACTTATACATGGGTACAAAATCTAATTGAGATCAATGGACATCCATAATCAAAAGGAGTAAGAAAGGAAAATAGTTCTTCAACCCATTTATCTTCCTATTGACATATATATCTCAAAGAAAGAAAAAAAAACAATTCATATTTTATTATTTTCTTATCTACACGGGTGGAATCATAAAAACAAGTCAAAATGAAATATAATCATTATTATGTTAGCCAATAGGAAATTAGCAAGAAAAAGGATGCCATTGGCGAATTTCAAAATAATTAAAAAACATGTTATTATTATGAATAATTTGATATTATCCATCACAAATCCATTTTAAAAAAACATAATAATAATAATAATAATAATAATAATAATAATAATAATAATAATAATAATAATAAATAAATAAAACATTTAATGTTTGACTTTTCAAACAAAAATGATAATAACCAATTATACCATTTTTCAAATAATTATTAATATCAATAATTAATAAGTATCGGATAAATCATAGCCATTGATTTATTAAGGAAAGAAAACGGTCAGTTAAGAATTATTGATGGCAATGTGTTTTTATTATATGAAAACAAATGCTGATCAAGATAGAATCTGTTGGATCATATATTTAAGCTTGAGATTCTTGGAAAGAATGTCATAACAGGGATCAAAATCTTTGGTTAAAGTACATTTTTTTTGAAAATGAGTTTTCAGATAAATGGATCCCGTTTATAATTGATTTATGATCCTATAATTAAGTTAGAGGTTTGACGACTTCATGGCCTGCACTCGATTGAAAGTTTATAGTAGAGAGACTTTACTACATGTAAGAAAGACTTTATAGGTTTATCTCAAATTATATTCTCTGTGTTCCCTAGGTCATGATATCTTGCTAGAGGTTACTCATAATTATTAAGAACTTTGAATATAATGAGTTATATCGAAGTGATGCGAAAGGGTTTGTATCAGCTCATATCTAGTTCACGGTGAATTTAGGAGGTCACACCCAATAACTGGTAGATGACAATGGGTATAATAAATATCATTAAGTTCGTTAATGATTTTTCATATTGATAAAAAGTAAATTGCTCCGATGCATTGATCGATAGGAAATTTTATTCTTTAATGTAAAGAATAAATTTGATAGCTTTGAAGTATTTTTGATGATTAATTGAAATATTTATGATGATTAAATGACATAATTAAATGAATAATTTATATTGTTTTTGATAATGCCAAAATAAATAACAAGCAAAAAAATGGATATATGTGGAATTTGGAATGATTTTATTTGATAAATTGAGCATATATAAGTTACTTGTTCTTTGGAAAGTGTATACATTTTTGCAGGTGAGAAAAATGTGAAGAAAGCGTCAAGAAAAGCTCACCAAAGCACAAACGTATCCATACGTTTCTTAAATGTATCGACACGTTAAAACTACAGTGCCAAAATCAAGCCTGAGTTTCGAAATCCTGTCCAAAATGTATCGACACCTTTTGGGAGGCGCTCAAACATTTTGGAACTTTTCATCAAACGTATCGATACCCTGGGAGACAAAATTGAACGTATCGATACTTTAAGCCCTATCGATACCCTGGAAAGGATGATCAAACTTATCGATACCTCAAGACTTGCTCAAGCACCCTCTTCACAAACATATCGATACCCCTGGATTTTCTTCAAACTTATCGACACGTTGAGGACAGATTCAAGCACCTTCATGACGGATATCATCTTCTTCACGTCAAAGGATTCCGATACAAAATGGGAACGTATTGATACCTTCAGGCCAAATTTCTTAAACGTATCGATACCTTGAGTCATCGTATCGACACCTTTGCAGAAATCAAGTCATAACGGCTAGTTTTAGAAGCATTTAATGCCGTCATTAATGAAGGCCAAGATGACCATTGCGGAGAATTCATTGCAGATATTTAAGCAATAAATTTTGAAGATAAAATAGTGGTTGAAGAGCATTAAGAACATTCTGATCAAGCTTCATACATTCTTCTACAATTATTGTTTTTATGCTCTCTGTGTTTATTCTTTGTTATTAATTTTAGTGAGAGAAAGTGAGCATTTTGACTATCTACTCTTCAAAAAATTTTAAAATTAATTCCTGATGAATTAATATGTGTTTCTCTTCACCCGTTTATTAAGAAAGAATTCATTTTGGGTTACACTTCACCCGTAACAAAAAGTTGTATTTTATGGTTGCCCTTCACCCAGTTAAAGAAGGAGTTATATTTGAGTTTCTCTTGACCCGTGAAACAAAGAAATTAGTGATCCTCGGTGTGAGTGGATTCATCCGAGAAGAGTGAACGTAGACGTGTTGTCGAACCACTATAAAAATTTCTCTATGTCCATTTAATTTTTGTGCACATAATATTCCCTGCATTCATTTCATTGAACCCATTATTTTTGTTCAAGTCAATTTTTTTTTAAATATCCAATTCACCAGCCTCTTGGATTTTGCCAATTGGGACTTCAATGGCCAGTGGGCCAAGATACATGATTGTTATGATATTATATGATTTTTGGGCTTAGTTTTACATTGTGATGATGATTTGACCAGTGGGCCAAGATTTATGATATGTGCATTGGTGATAACGGCCTTGTGAGCTAGTTATTTACTATAGCTACAGAGTGGTAGCATAGAAAAGAGTTTACTAGGATATGGACCCCTAGGTGAGTGTTATGTGGTAGCCTAGGATTGACTTGGAAAAGAGGTCACCTAGGTGAGTGGAGGCTGCATAGGTGGACTGTTATGTGTTTGTAGTGGTGTTGTGATGATGATGGGATTTGTCCATCTATGAGTCTCGTCGAGTTAGTCATGGATGTTACCCCGTGGCTGCTCGAGGCAAATGTCAATGTTAGGCACATTTTCTGGAAAAACCATGCATATTTCAATTCTTGCATTTAAATTTATTTTCATAAAATAGCATATTTTTCTGTATACAAAACCACTGACGATCTCGGGATGCCCAGGGCCAGGGTATCCGCCGAGAAATATAACCAGCCCACATATTTTCTAAATGTTTTTGGAAGTTCGCTTGAAAAAATTATTTTCAATTAAATGGTTTGAAATATATATTTATTTGTGTTCATTAAATGTTATTTGCTTATGTTTATTATTGTTCACTCACGGAGTATACTTTCGTATACTCACCCCCCTCACCTTCCAGTTTCAGGATAAGCAATAGGTTGAGCTTTGGTGGTGGTGGTGATCGCTCCTGTATTTGAGGGCTTAGGTATAACCATGTCGACTCACCCTGTAGAGTCCTTAGTCGACTGATGGTCATTTTTACTTTTCTTTTAAATTATGAGAATTTTATGAATGACAAACAGATTTATAATAAATGTTTGATTTACTTGTGGGATATATTGATCCTTACAGACTTTATTTGGATGAGTGTTTTTATTGATTTATGTGCACATGTATATTTGAAGTGAAGGTGGTCTTGCTTTATTCATTTGGAGTTTAGGTGTAAAGCTGGATTATTTTGG